>PVJN01002674.1:0-63096 GCA_004026805.1 Lasiurus borealis
CCTGCTCCCCGGGCGGCGCCGGGCGGAGGGCGCGGCGCGCAGGCGCACGGGGGGCGGGCGGCCGGCGGGGCCTCCGCGCAGGCGCGCGCGGCGCGGGCTCGGCCCGGGGAGCGTCGGGCTGGTCCCCGGCGGCGGCGGCGGCTCTGGCGGCTGTGGCGGCGGCAGTGGCTGAGGCGGCTGAGGCGGCGGCGCGATGCGGCTGCGGTCCGCGGGCGCGGGCGGCGCGGCGTTCCACGCGCTCCTGCTGGGCCTGGCGGCGCTGGGGCTGTGGGACGTGTTCTTCGGCTTCGAGGAGAACAAGTGCAGCATGAGCTACATGTTCGAGCGCCCCGAGTTCCAGGTGGGCCCGCCGCGGCTGCGCGTCCCCCCAAACCCCGCCCGCTGCCCGCTGCCCGGCCCCGCACCCGCACCCCGGCCGCTGCCTCTCCGCCCGGCGCCCGCGGGACCCGCCCTCCCCGCCCGCCGGGGTGCCCGTTCCCGGCGCCGGGGGGCTCCCAGCGGGGTCCCCCAGCATCCTCGCTGCCCCCTCCTCCCCCCGGACCTGTCCCCCTGCCCGCCGCCCGCTCCCCGACCCCAAGCTGGACCGGCCGGTCCCGCCCCAGCCGCGTCCCTCCCGGCCGCGCTCCCCGCGCGCACGCCTCCCCGCCCCGCGCCGACAGGTGCGCCGCGCCCCGCGCTCCTCGCGAAGCGGGTCCCAGGGCGGCCTGGAACCCCGGGTCACCTCGGGGTGCCAGCCCCCCCCCAGGAGCAAATGCACGGAAAGGAGCGGGGCCCCCGCTGGCCGCACAGGTGCTGCGGGGATGCATGCACGCCCGCGTCTGCGTGTCCCGCTTGCAGGTGGCGTCCTCTGTCTCTCCCAGTTTGGGGGTCTCTCTCTCTCTGTCTCTCTCTCTCTCTCTCTCTCTCTCTCTCTCTCTCTCTCTCTCTGTCTCTCTCTTTCCCAGTTTGGGGGTCTCTCTCTCTCTCTCTCTCTCTCTCTCTCTGTGTGTGTGTGTGTGTGTGTGTTGGCCACTGGAGATGGGCCCCTCTCTCCCTCCCCGCCGCCCCCATCCCCTCCGCTCCGTTTGGGACTCTTTGTCTCCAGGGCCTGCCGCTCCGCACGGGGGACTGAGGGTTCACTGTGAGCGGCTGCGACAGAGGCCGGGGCTCCGGACACACCTGCCCCCAGACGTCCCCCCGCCGCGGCTCGCTTATTGCTGAACGCACCTGCCAGTGAGGGCATGCGGGATAGCCGCTACCCTAACATAGATACAGATATAGATATATAGGTAGATAGATATAGATATAGATATAGATAGATATAGCTACAGATATAGAGATAGGGATATACCGTATATAGATATATGTAGATATATAGGGATATAGATATATAGATACATATATATGTGTATCTCTGTATATATAGATATATGTAGATATATCTATATATACTATATATAATGCATATTAATAAAATGCATTGGGCCGAGACCGGTTTGGCTCAGTGGATAGTGTCGGCCTGCGGACTGAAAGGTCCCAGGTTCCATTCCGGTCAAGGGCATGTACTTGCTTGCGGGCACATCTGCACAGTGGGGCGTGCAGGAGGCGGCTGATCGATGTCTCTCTCTCATCAATGTTTCTGACTTTCTGTCTCTCTCCCTTCCTCTCTGTGAAAAATCAATAAAATATTTTTAAAAATGCATTGGGTAGTATACTTTTAAAACCCTAGCGGATTTTTTTTTTTTTTTTTTGCATGAAGGTGAAGGGTGCCCGTCTGCTTGCTTCTGTGTACAGATCATTATGGGGGAGATATTTGATGCTGATGCTGCTGCTAGTCAGATGTTCACACGGCTTAAGGTTTACATTGCTGGTGAGCCTGCTTTCCCCCGGGCAGAATTCTAGTGCAGATTGTAGTTGTTTGGAGATTCGTACCTTCGTTTTGCATCCGTGCTTGTAAGGGGGTGTGAGGTGATGCTTCTGGAGGAGATTATACCGTTACTGTTATCTCTTAGTGTCTAAGCGACTATGCTGGTTTGTGTGTGTGGTTTTTTTTATCAGAGTCTGTATATAGTTAAGTAGTTGGGCTTCTGGTTTAGATTTTTTTTAAAGTGAAACAGAGCCCATATATGGTTCGGTAATTAGGAAACGCCCAGTAGATTGAAGTAGGTCAACGTAGGTTCGTACCACATCGCAGAGTTTGGTTAAAATAAAACTGTTGTGAAATAGTGTGCTGATCCCCATGTATTTTTAGGTTGCCCACAACCACGGAAGCTGCTTGAACGTTTGCAGTAGTAGGAACTGCTTAGGGTTAGGGACAGAGCATATGGACCTCACAGATGCATCTGGTGCCTCATAAAATCATCTGGAAAGATACCGGAAGCTAGTGTGGCTAAATGCAAGAGCTGTGTGGCTTCCTTTCTGTCCTTGTGTCTGGATTTGCTCGTTTTGATTCAGATCGCCCCTGTGAGGCTTTACTTTCTGTTAATAATGTTCATTACAGTGGCAGGAGTTTGGATCCACAATTTTTTTGGTAGAGTTTTGTTTTTATTATGTAAAAAGCCGTGTTAATTCTCTACAGCGCTATTTGTATTTGAACCTTAGTCTCTTTATTGTGCACACCAGGTTGTGCTGTTTTACAAATAAGTTGAAACCTGCCTGCAGAAGCGAATCCTGTTGAGCACAGTGAGATTTCTGGATAACTGAGGTCATTCCACTCAGAGACAATTACAGATTTTTAATGAGTAAAAGTGTTCTAAACTTATTTTATAGGTTGCTTCCTTTTCATTACGTTTTACAGTCAACGCTCTAATCGTTCACAGATTGCTATCCAGTAGATGAGATGTCCTCATTGTTGGTTTTCTTTTCCTTCTTCATGCCTTTCTTTTTTTTTTACTGCCTTTTGCATATTCTTGAGCAAATCATTTATTGAATGACCGTATCAGGTATATTCTAGATACTGGGTATGGGTGAGAGGGAATTACATGAGTCAGACCCTGTGCCTTTCATTTATTCTTTATAATCCAATGGGGGAACGCAGGAGTGGAATGGGTAGTTAAAATGTGCTACATGTGCCCAAACCGGTGTGGCTCAGCGGATAGAGCTTCGGCCGGTGGACTGAAAGGTCCCGGGTTCGATTCTAGTCAGGGGCATGTATCTTGGTTGCAGGCACATCCCCAGTGGTGGTGGTCAGGGGAGAGGTTTTAGGAGGCACCTGATCGATGTTTCTCTCTCATCGGTGTTTCTGACTCTCTATCCCTTTCCTTTCCTCTCTGTGAAAAATCAAGAAAATATTTATTTTTTAAAATGAGCTACATGTTACAGTTTCACTGTAAGAGCGTGTGCGCTGGGCTCTTCGGAGGGAAGCATTCAGGTTCACCTTGTAGGCAGAGGCCACGGAAAGAGGTAGTGGGTCGGACCATGGAAGGCACAGATCTCATAAGGTGCGGGAGCAAGAAAACCACGGGAGCAAGAATAGAATTTGTGGGTCAAGAAGGCCCCAGGATTCCCTGCATAAGCCATGCGTGTCGTATGTTACCGTTCCTGTAAAAAGGAGAGAAACCTACACACGTGTTTCCTTGTATGTACACGTGTGAAATATTTCTGGGAACGCAAAACTGCCAACATTCATTGCTTTCGAGGTGGGAAACTGAAAGCTAAAGGCCGTGGGTAGGAGAGAGAGCTTATTCGATGTACATATAGCTTATTGAATCTTGAGTTTTGAAACATAAAAAACAGATTTTAAAACCATATCGCCCTAGCCCAGTGGTTCTCAACCTTCCTAAGGCTGCGACCCTTGCATCCAGTTCTTCATGTGGTGGTGACCCCCGACCATGAAATGTTGCTACTGTGATCATCGTGATGTCAATATCTGCATTTTCCGATGGTCTTAGGCGACCCCTGTGAAAGGGTCGTTTGACCCCCAAAGGGTTCACGACCCACAGTTTGAGAACCACTGCCCTAGCTGATTTGGCTCAGTGGATAGAGCATCAGCCTGCGGACTGAAGGGTCCTGGGTTTGATTCCAGTCAGGGGCGTGTATCTTGGTTGCAGGTTCCCTGGCTCAGGTCGCGGGGGGGGGAGGGGAGGCTGGTAGGTGGGGGGCATGCAGAAGGCAACCGGTCGACATGTCTCTCTCACATCCACGTGTCTCTCTCTGTCTCTAACTTCCTCTCTCTCTAAAAATCAATGGGAAAATATCCTTGAGTGAAGTTTAACAACAACAACAACAAACAAACCTGGCATATAAGTTATCAGAAGCTAGAGGCCCGGTGCACAAAATCTGTGCAAGGTTAGGCCTTCCTTCCCCCGGCTGCTGGGTTCACAGCCCCAGCTGCCAGCTTCACAGGCCCCAGCTCTGTACCCCCCCCCCCGCCTGCACCCTCCTTGGCCTGGTGCTCCCCATGCCCACCACCACATACCCCCAGCTCCCCGGTTCCATGGAGCCCCCAATCGATTGTCCTGCAGAGAATTGACTGGGCAATCAAGGAGCCCTCCCTTCCACCCACCCACCCCCCTTGATGGGTCACCCCGCTGGCCAGTGACCCGGGCTTCCCCTCTGCGGAGTCATCGTGGGGTGATGGCGGGGCCTCCAGACCAATCCCATGGCACCTGCCTCGGCCGGCCTGGCGCCAGTGCGTGTCACAGTGTGGCTGACCAGACGGGTCGTGCTGCTGTTCAGCCGTTCGGTCGATGTGCATATTATGCTTTTATTATCATAGATTAGATAAGAATAGGTAGGGCCAGATTGTAATGGCCTCTCTCCTAAGCCTTTATCAACTCTAATGCAGGCAAGGAACACACAGGTGCAGGTTTTAACCAGCTATTTCCTGGGCAGCAGTTTGGCCTGTGGAGCGGGGAGATCATGAGGGAGAGTCGCCTGGGACCCAGGTCATTTTTATCAGCGGGAGCCTCTGGGGCCCTCTTACCAGCGAGGGGGCAAAGGGCTGAGGGCTAGCTCTTTGTGAAGCTTTAAAAACTGCATTCAGCCGAGACCGGGGTGGCTCAGTGGATAGAGCGTCGGCCTGCAGACTGAAGGGTCCCAGGTTCGATTCCGGTCCAGGGGCATGTACCTTGCTTGCGGGCGAATCCCCAGTGTGGGGCATGCAGGAGGCAGCTGATCGATGTCTCTCTCATCATTGTTTCTGACTTCCTATCCCTCTCCTTTCTTCTCTGTAAAAAATCAATAAAATATATATTTTTTAAAAAAACTGCATTCATTTTGCTCAGAATCTCTTTTTTTCTTTCTTTTTGGTTAACTGTGGAACCTGTTTTATTTTGCAGTTTTAAATCACAATTAAAAGAGCTATATCTAAAGACTCGAGTTCCTGAAATCAGTATTCCTCTAGCAGGTGGGAATTCTTTCTTTGGAAAAGGTCCAGATCAGAGGGAGGAACCTGCACTGAGGCAGAGACGAGAGGACGGCAGCAGGGCAGCGACGTGGAGATGCTATTCTCGTGGGAAAGTAATGGATGTTAATTAGAGGTCTTGGAACATCCGCTCTAGAAAACAGCCCGCTTACCATAGACGGGAGTCCTGTTGCTATACGAGTTTTCCTTCCACCTCCCTCTTCTGCTTGATTTTTTTCCCCATCCTTTCTGTGTGCCTCTTCCTCTTCTGGCCTCATCTGGCCACTTCCCTTCCCCTTTTCTCCCGCCCTCACTCCTAACTTGAACTCTGTCTGAGAATGCGGTTTTGTCCTTTCCCTACAACTTGCACTTGTGTGTGTGTGTGTGTGTGTTTTGTTTTTGTTTTTGCTCTATCTCCTTTTTTCCATTTCTGCTTTTTGCTACTCCCTATTGTATGCATTCATATTTTTTTTAAAAAAATGTACTCTTTCTCACTACAAGATTGCTTTCATAGTAATATCTTATGAAATGACTCTTGTTCTGTCTCCATGGAATTAAATATTTCTTTGGTATATTGAATAGTTTTCTGTTTTTCTGAGTTAATTTTCAACTAGTCACAAACTTTGTTTAGCCCAACAGGCGTGGCTCTGTGGTTGAGCATTGACTTAGGAACCGGTTTGATTACCGTCAGGGCACATGGCCTGGGTTTTGGGCTTGGTCCCCAGTGTGGGGTGTGCAGGAGGCAGCCGGTCAGTGATTCTCTTTCGTCATTGATGTTTCTATCTCTTTTTCTCTCTGAAATCAATATATATATATATATATATATATATATATATATATTTAAAAGAACTACAACAGACACAAAGAAGCTTTAACTACTGACCTAAAAAAAATAATGGTCTAATATGCACATACTACTCTTCTATCAAATGGTTCACTAAATTGGGAGGGGTTCTCTCACGTTTTCCTTTTGCTTAGTTTGTCCCTAAAGAAAAAGTACATCATGTCATTTTTTTAATTACGGGCAGTGCATAATCCATATTGGAACTAACTTGAGTTAAACTACATGGTCATAAATAAAGCAAATAGTGGGTTTGGACTCCGCTATTTTGAATATGCGAGGAGAGAAAACGTTGCTGGTATCTTATCCAATAAGCTTCCACGCCCTAAAGATGTTTCCATGATGTTAGTGGCACAGGTTGTGTATGGTAATATCCTCAAAGGAGTATTCAGGAGCGTGTGTGTGTGTGTGTGTGTGTGTGTGTGTGTGTGTGTGTAATCAGAATTCTGTTTTGTCCCAGCAGCGAGGTTTTGCAGCGGTCATTACCATTTACAGCTTCAAAACTCCATTCAGCCGAAACCGGTTTGGCTTAGTGGATAGAGCGTCGGCCTGGGGACTGAAGGGTCCCAGGTTCGATTCCAGTCAAGGGCATGTGCATTGGTTGCGGGCACATCCCCAGTGGGGGGTGTGCAGGAGGCAGCCGATCGATGTCTCTCTCTCATCAATGTTTCTGGCTTTCCCTTCCTCTCTGTGAAAAATCAATAAAATATATCTTTAAAAAAACAAAAACAAAAAACTCCATTCAGTAGCTGAAGTTTGTATCAAGCATCTGTGCAGTATTCCTAGGTCCTAAAACCTATTGACGTCACTTAAAAATCTAGTGTTCGAAGTAACTAGTTCCATTTCTAGTGGTTTTTTTCCTTGAAAAAAGGGAGCAGAAGAAGAGTTTATGCTTTACTACCACTAGTACAGGTGCCTCACGTTGGGGGATGACATTAAGAACTAACTTATGTTTTGTTTTTGTTATTTTTTAATATATTTTACTGATTTTTTACAGAGAGGAAGGGAGAGGGACAGAGAGTTAGAAACATCAATGAGAGAGAGACATCGATCAGCTGCCTCCTGCACGCCCCCTCTGGGGATGTGCCCGCAACCAGAACACATGCCCTTGACCGGAATCGAACCCGGGACCCTCAGTCCACAGGCCGATGCTCTATCCACTGAGCCAAACCGGTCTCGGCCTAACTTACGTTTTGTGGAAAAAACTTTACGTGGATTCCGGGCGCGTTTGGCATGCGAGCATATGAACTGCAGAGGGGGGTTACTTGCCAAGGACCCACGCACCTGGTGTGCGAAACCCGAAACCCGTGCGAATCCCTTGCAATGTTTATGGCGCGAGGAGGGTACGTGTCTGGACCGAGACGCGGCTGCAAGGCTCAGGTTTACTGGTTAAGCGCATTGGAGATCAAAGCATATGAGTGCAGAGGTCAAAGACGCTGCCTATAAAGCACGCTCGCTCTCTGTGGAGTGATGTCACAGCTGGAATGTGGAGTTGGGCCAGAGGGAAGGGAGAGACAGTGCCATAAAAGGTTTAAAAGAGCGAAAGAGAATTGACGTGGTAATGGAAAGCTTTCATCATTTCTACTTAACTTAATTGATGCTGATACTAAATTAAAGGCACTTTTCCATTATGTTCACCTGTCACTGGCTGGCTTGTACCAACCAGTGTTTCCCTGCTGTCCGTGGCTATTTGGGATAATGTATATGTTTATTAGGATTTAAGCTAGTCCTAGTTTATGATTTCCCGAAGACCCCATGGTTCAGAACTCACGTGACTCAAGACGAATTCTCCATCTCAATAAACCAAAACTTGCCATGGGCATGAAGTTCAGTTTTGTCATCAGTAAAGTTTTTTTTTTTAATATATTTTATTGATTTTTCACAGAGAGGAAGGGAGAGAGATAGAAAGTCAGAAACATCCATGAGAGAGAGACATCGCTCAGCCGCCTCCTGCACGCCCCACAGTGGAGATGTGCCCGCAAGCAAGGCACATGCCCCCGACCGGAATCGAACCTGGGACCTTTCAGTCCACAAGCCGACGCTCTATCCACTGAGCCACACCGGGTCTCGGCATCAGTAAAGTTTTTATATCGCACTCTGTGTATAATTCAGAATCGGGTGTGGTGTGGCTGAGTCGGAATAATAAAGTTGGTTTTAAAGTAACGCTGCACGTTTTATTTATTCATTTATTAATATTTTCGCTGTAGAAAATAGAACTCCCGAAGAAACTGGCGAAACGCTACCCGTCGTACGAGCTGTATCTGTATGGAGAGGGAGCCTACGCCGAGGAGCACAAGGTGCTGCCTCTGACGGGCATCCCGGTCCTCTTCCTCCCTGGGAACGCCGGGAGCTACAAGCAGGGTAAGTCTCAGGAGCCGGGGTCGAAAGCTCTGCGTGCAGCGGGAGGGTGCAACGGACACGTACCCTGTGAGGTCCTGGGCTGGGCGTACTAGACACACCAGCGTTTTCCCAGAAAAATAGATGGGAGAAATGCTTAGGAAGAGTGAGGACCACTTGGTAAATAGGATGGAGTGGGTGGGATAAAGAGAAAATGTCGGGATTCAGGAATCGGCAGAAGAAGGATGCTTATACAGTGGTACCTCGAGAGACGAGTTTAATTCGTTCCGTAACCTTGAGGCGTGGGAAACTATGAGACACTCGAGCCGCGGTAAACGGGTGGGTCGTGTGCAGCCGGCCGATCGGCGCGATGACTCCTATCTCAAATGTTGCTCGTATTTCAAAGCAAAAACCGCTCGCTCGATGGCTCGTATCTCAAAAATCTCGTATGTCAGGGCACTCGTATCTCGAGGTTCCACTGTATTGGGAATGGAGGGTGCAGAGCACCGCACCTGAAGCGTAGACTAGCAAGGTAAGGCGGTGGTTTCCGGGATGTGAAACAAGAGAGGAGACGGGCTTCTTTCTTTCAGAGCTTGAAGTTAAAGAGCTCTTGCTTCTGGTCTGTATGACTGAGTAGGAAAAGGATGTGCTTGCCTCCTTTTTTTTTTAAAATATATTTTATTGATTTTTCACAGAGAGGAAGGGAGAGGGAAAGAGAGCTAGAAACATTGATGAGAGAGAAACATCGATCAGCCGCCTCCTGCACGCCCCCTACTGGGGATGTGCCCGCAACCAAGGTACATGCCCTTGACCGGAATTGAACCTGGGACCTTTCAGTCTGCAGACCAATGCTCTATTCACTGAGCCAAACCGGTTTTGGCCCTATTTGTGCTTTTTAAAAAATATATACTTTATTGATTTTACAGAGACAAGGAAAAGGGATAGAAACATCGATCAGCTGCCTCCTGCATTCCCCCACTGGGGATGTGCCCGCAACCAAGGTATATCCCCCTTACCGGAATTGAACCTGGGACCTTTCAGTCCGCAGGCCAATGCTCCATCCACTGAGCCAAACCGGTTTAGGCTGCCTCCTCTCTTGACCACATCAAAATTACAGCTAAGTTATGGAGCCACCACCCTTGAGAGCCCCCTGAAGCCTAGCTGAACGAACTCCTAGAACTGAGGATGTAGAGAAGAAGCCACGTTGAGACTGGTAGAAGGGACAGAGATCCGGAATGTGGCTGGCCCCACACCCACGCGTGGCCGTGAAGAGTTAGGGAGACCATCTCAGCTGCAAAGGTCCCCCCTGAGGGAGGAGCCAGGGGTCCCAGCCCCGGTGCAGGCTCCCCAGCCTGGAGCACCAGTGCCATCGAGAAGTCCCCACGGTCCCTGGCTGTGAAAATCAGGGATTTGGTGCAGGCGAGACAGGAGGCTGCCGTGGACTCGGGCGTCCTCCTCGAGGGCCTGCGCCCAGTTCCACTCACACACACTCGCCGGACGCTCCCCGGAAGGGACGGCAGCTCGAGAGACGCCGGAACCGTCACTCGGGTGCAGAGAACCCGGCCTAACGCGCTTCCCCCTCTCCCGTGCAGTGCGGTCCATCGGCTCCATTGCACTGAGAAAAGCGGAAGACATTGACTTCAAGTACCACTTTGACTTCTTTAGTGTGAACTTCAATGAAGAGCTGGTGGCGCTGTACGGGGGCAGCCTGCAGAGGCAGACCAGGTTCGTGCACGAGTGCATCAGAGCCATCCTCCGGCTCTACAAGGTAAGGCGGGAGCCGGCCGACCGGCCGCCATCAGCCTGCCAGCACCTTTCCTTCTCACAGGCACCGGCCCATGTAAAACCACCGGCATTACGTTCATTGGTGGTTTTGAACCCGTGAGTGGTTTTTATTTGCTTATTTATTATTATTTATTTTAAAATATATTTTATTGATTTTTTACAGAGAGGAAGGGAGTGGGATAGACAGTTAGAAACATCGATCAGCCGCCTTCTGTACGCCCCACACTGGGGATGTGCCCACAACCAAAGTACATGCCCTTGACCAGAATCGAACCTGGGACCCTTCAGTCCGCAGGCTGACGCTCTTATCTACTGAGCCAAACCGGTTTTGGCCCACAGGTGTGTTTTAAAGTTTAAATTGAATTTACAAGAAACCCTTTATGTGAACTTAAGGGAGGAAATTTTTTTTTTATTATTAATTTTTTACAGAGAGGAAGAGGGAGGGATAGAAAGTCAGAAACATCGATGAGAGAGAGACATCGATCAGCCGCCTCCTGCACGCCCCCTACAGGGGATGTGCCCGCAACCAGAATACATGCCCTTGACCGGAATCGAACTTGGGACCCTTCAGTCCGCAGCCCGATGCTCTATCCGCTGAGCCAAACCGGTCTCAGCGGAAATTCTTTTTTAACGATTATAAATGAGGAGCACAATGTATCTCCAAAAACCCTCAGGATGAATTTCTGTTTCTGGTTATGAGTGTATAGCGAGTACTAGGAAGACCACCTCCTGATGCAAACAACTCTAAACCTAGTCAAGATGTCTGAAATCCGTGTTTTCAGGTGGGGGACAGCCGCAGGCGGAAGGGGACTATGGTTTCTGAAAGAAAGGGACCGCGGGCAGTGAGTTCCATAACTGCTCTGGCTCTCTGCCTGGAAGCGTGTTCGAGGTCGCAGGGCAGGCAGGTGGGATCCAGCCAGCACGTGGGATCACCAAGCCCAGGAAGGCAGACCCTGGAGTTTGGGGGGCTCCTGAAAAACGGGCGAGGTCTCTGACCGGCGTTGTGGGAAAGAAGAACATGAGGCAGAGACGGGTGCTCTGGAAATGGGCATTTTTCGGTCTTGGAAAGCTACACCGTGGGTGCACAGGTCCAGAAGTAGTACCAGCCGAGACCGGTTTGGCTCAGTGGATAGAGCGTCGGCCTGCGGACTGAAAGGTCTCCCGGGTTCGATTCCAGTCGGGGACATGTATCTTGGTTGCAGGCACATCCCCAATAGGGGGCGTGCAGGAGGCGGCTGATCGATGTCTCTCTCTCATCGAGGTTTCTGACTTTCTATCCCTCTCCCTTCCTCTCTGTGAAAAAATCAATAAAATATATTTAAAAAAAAAAAAAAAGGAAGTAGTAGCAGGCGTGGCACACTGTGGAGGGAGCGATGGGTGTGTCCTCCTCAGGGGCTGGTTCAGAGAGCAGTAGAACAGGCTGGCAGTCGTTCTGTGCCAGCAGCTCGGAACGGTGTCAGGGATCAAGTACGACTGCCTGCCTGCCTGGGGGAGCCACCTCTTCCCTTGCTGGGCCCCAGCGCAGGTCCTGGCAGGAAACAGCTGCGGGGGAATCAGTAGTGAGCCGAGTTGAGATTTCAGAGGCCGCCGGGCGGGGGAAGAGGGGTTCTGAGCGGCCAGAGCGGAGAGGCCTGTTGCCCACATGGGGCTTTCAGGTGACCCAGGAAGGACGTGCTGAGGAGGTTGTCTCAGAGCAGCTCAGCAGAGAGTCACTGCTCCAGAGTGTTATTGGGGGCTGGTTATATAAAGACCCTCTGCCCACCACGTACCAAAACCCCAACCAGAGGACAGCGGTGATCAGCATAAAGGATACAGTTTTGGCACACAGTGAGCCATTTTTATCATTTAGGGCAGTGGTTCTCAACCTGTGGGTCGAGAACAGCTAGCAGGGTCTCCTAAGACCATCAGAAAACACAGATATTTACATTAAGATTCATAACAGTAGCAAAATTACAGTGATGAAGTAGCGACAAAAATAACTTCATGATTGGGGACCACCACCACATGAAGAACTGTATTAAAGGGTCGCGGCCTTAGGAAGGTTGAGAACCACTGCTTTAGGGGATGATGGGAACCCTCCCAACATCTCGGGTCCCAGATTGCAGAGCAGAGCCACACGTAATGCAGTCCCTTCTAAGGAGAGCGGTCTCAGGCCGACTGTGTTAACCGTCTTCTGCACAGGGCCCAGGTATGCAAACGAACAGGAGAGAAGGCAGAGAGGAAGGGTGGGTACGGAGGACGATGAGCAGAAGTTTGGTTGTAGAGCTGAGAAGACTGTGTGGAGACAGAAGAAAATTTGTTAAATGCGACTGAAGGCCTGGTGCACGAAATTTGTGTGTTTGGGGGGGGGGGCGGGGGAAGTGGTGGAAAAAGCGGTATCGCTTAGCCCAGCCTGCATCCTCTTGCAATCCAGGACCCCTCAGGGGATGTTGGCCTACACCAGCTGTCGGACATCCCTCTCGCAGTCCGGGACTCCGCATGCACCAGTGACCATACTGGTGAAAGGCATCTTGCTGTTGTATGAGCAGCTACATTTTTTTTTTGCCCTGATTATAAAAAGTAGCACATAACATGATCATTCTGAGGCAGCGGTACCATTTTCCCCATCTTATGGGTGGAAACACTGAAGTGGAGAGAAGTTAAATGATTGGCTTTGTCACACAGCTGTCAGTGCCAGAATCAGGGCTGACCACAAACATGTGCAAGCCAGAGTCCATGCATGTCATCGCTGCCTCATCCTGGTTTTCAGTGTGAGAGCAGCCTTGCCAGGTTTTCATTTTTAAATCTAAGAGACTGTTCCCAGTATTACAGAATAGGGTCCCGAGGCCTGGCCAGCGGTCAGGGCCCTCTGTGGGGCGACCAAAGGGTGGGGGATCAGAGAGCCTCCGCTGGTATACCCCGCCTTGGTTGGCAGCCTGGTGCCACCCACTGACCAGCCCTGCCCCATCCGTCACCATCACCTCCCTCTCAGGGGGCAGCTCCTGTGTTGAGCGTCTGCCCCCAGTAGTCAGTGTGCATCATAGTGACTGGTCATTCCACCGTTCGGTCAGTTTGCATATCAGGGTTTTATTATACTAGAGGCCTGTTGCATGAAGATTCGTGCAACAGGCCTTCCTTCCCCTGGCTCCCGGCACCGGTTTTCCTCGAGCACCTCAGACCCAGGCCTTCGCTCTGGCTGCCACTTTCTGCCTTGCTCCAGCCAGAGCCTTCAGTCTTCACTACAGCTGGAGCACCACTCCTGTAGCTCCCTCCGCCCTCCGCCCCCTGATAGCAGGTGTCCTGCTCCTCCCCAGCCACTCCAGGCCTCTGAGCAGCACACATGGAAGGCCCGAGTGGCCAGGAGGCAGGGCTTCCACCAGCTTTGTTGGGTTGCTTTGCATACTCACTCCTGATTGGCTGGTGGGTGTCACGAAGTGATGGCCAATTTGCATATCTCTCTTTTATTAGTGTAGATGAGCTACTTATTCAAGAAATAAAATATGTCAGTGAGTAAATGTTCTGGAACATTGGTTTATTTTAAACCCAGGTACATAATAGGGAAATGATTTGATGAGATGTGTCATTATGAGGCAGTAGCATGTTGCTATAATTTTTCTGTGGTATTTCCAATTGTTAATAAATTACCCTATAAAATTTAATATTATGGTATACACCCAAATATAATTACAACTCTTACATCCAATATAACAAATAGTGAAACATGATTTGCTAACACCCAAGTTTTCTGATTTTGTTTTGGCTCATAAATTCAAAGCATGACTGTTAAAAATGTTTGACAGCCCTAACCGGTTTGGCTCAGTGGATAGGGCATCAGCCTGCAGACTGAAAGGTCCCAGGTTTGAGTCTGGTCAAGGGCATGTACCTTGGTTGCGTGCACATCCCCAGTAGGAGGTGTGCAGGAGGCAGCTGATCTATGTTTCTCTCTCATTAATGTTTCTAACTCTCTATCCCTTTCCCTTCCTCTCTGTGAAAAATCAATTAAAAAACATTTTAAAAAAATGTTTGGCAGAACACAAAATAGTATGTACACACTCATTATAAGTATATGAAAATGTGTTTCCTGTCTTATGATAGGAGGTTAGATAAATAGTTTATCTATGTATATAAAAGCCTTAGTGACCTTTTGACTGTTCAACCGGTAGCTATGACGCACACTGACTATCAGGGGGCAGACGCTCAACACACAGGCATGGAAACATGGAATAGACTGATGAATCTCAGAGAAAGAGCAGAGGGGAGGGCAGGAAGAGATTAACTGTAGATCTTATATTTATACTAGAGGCATGGTGCATGGAATCATGCACCAGTGGGGTCTCTCAGCCTGGCCTGCGGGGACCAGGCCAAAACCGGCAGTCCGACATCCCTCGAGGAGCCCCAGATTGCGAGAAGGCTCAGGCCAGGCTGAGGGACCCACCCGTGCACGAATCCGTGCACCAAGCCTCTAGTTTTTTCTAGAGGGAAGTTTTCTAGAGGGAAGTTTTTTTAGAGGGAAGTATTTGGTATTGTCTTTGTGATACTGTTCATTACGTGTTGGTGATTTTTTTTTTTTTTAATCAGGGTCAAGAATTTGCTCCGAAAAGCGTGGCGATAATTGGTCATTCCATGGGCGGACTTGTTGCAAGGGCATTGCTCACCCTGAAAAATTTTAAGCAAGACCTGCTGAACCTCCTCATTACACAGGCCACCCCACATGTGGCTCCCGTGATGCCCTTAGACCGGTTCATCACAGGTGAGTGCGGCCACATAACACGGACTGGCCTCCTGTGGTCCTTTACATGGACCCGGATCCGCGCAGCTGCTCCCGTTAGAGGGCGATGCCGGTGCATCCCCGTGGAAGCAGCTGTTGCAGACCGCCTCCACCCGCTCTGCCTCCCACTGTCAGCTTCCGCTCATCGAGAAACTGCTGTGAGTTTTCTCTGTCGGTGGCACCTTAACATGAGGGCAGGCCTGGTCGTCCCTAGGGACTAGGCTTCCGCTCTGTCATTCTTAAGGACGACTCCCTGGCTCTTAACGTTTGTTTACACTTCCGTGTGTGGTCCAGTTGCCAGGATTCTATTCAAAATGAGCTTCTTTTTAAGTAAAAGATGAGGCACGTCTTGTTTTTCAACCAGGAGTGCTGCTAACACCACAGGAAGGTGGTGAGGTAGAAATGCTGCTATTTATGGAGTTCTTACTCTGTTTGGGGTATTGTGTTAAAGACTTGACCCGATGTGTCAATTTGTCACTTAATCCTGAGAGTCCTTTGAGGTAGGGCCATTGTTATCCGCATGCTTATAGATAGAAGAAAAAAAAAGTTCCAAGATAACGTGTTTGCCTAAAGTTACGTGGCAGGAAAATGGTGGAGCAGGTACTCGACCCGGTAGTCTTGGTCCTGGCCCTGTGCTCCTCACTCCTGTGTGCTGCTGGAGGCCTCATGCCCGCAGTTAGTGCAAGAGCTCGGCCCTGGCATCTGCCGGCGGCTTGCCTGGACCCTCACAGCCGTGATGACCGCCTCAGCCCTCCAGCCCTGGCTTCGGCCAGAACATTGGTTCTCCACCTTCCTAAGGCCGCGGCCCTTGCATACGGTTCCTCATGGGGTGGTGACCCCCAACCATGAAATGTTGCTACTGTGATGCATCGTGATGTCAATATCTGCATTTTCCGAGGGTCTTAGGCGACCCCTGTGAAAGGGTCGTTCCACCCCCAAAGGGGTCGCGACCCATAGGTTGAGAACCGCTGGTCCAGAAGGTTGTTCAGCTGTCTGGTCTCATTAGCATATCATGCTTTTATTATTATAGAAGATATTGCTGCTTAATTTAGATACCCTGTTATCATAGAAGAAATAACATATGGATAATGCTATGAAGTTGCAGGGGATTTTAAATGAATAGTACGAGTTTATGATTGCTGTCATGTCATCCAATGCTGTCATATGAATTAAATGCCTGAACTTTCTATTAAAGTTCAATAGTATCTTCACTGCTTGTTGCAATGTTATGTGAATAGAAGAAAATCTTTAGAAAGAAAGAATTCTTTTCCGGGTCAGGAAATTTACTCCACTTCTTTCTCTATAAAAATTTGCTTTACCTTAGTTGTGGTAAAGCTTTTATTTAGAGTTCAGATGGCTTAGAAATTCTGTCTAATATTAATATTATAGACATACAATGTATGTAACAGTGTCTACTGTTGCAGTGACTGGCCGCTCATTTCTAATGTGTTTTTTTTTCCTACCAGATTTTTATGTGGCTGTGAACAACTATTGGATTCTAAACGCTAGACACATCAATCTAACCACGCTCTCTGTGGCCGGAGGATTCCGGGATTACCAAGTTCGCTCCGGACTGACTTTTCTGCCAACACTAAGCCATCAGACCAGTGCCTTATCTGTCGTGGTAACCATCCCTTTAAAGACTCTCCTGACAGAGTAGCGTGGTGAACTCAGTGGGGCATGAATGGAGAAGTAACCTGTTGCTGGGTTGGCGTCGTGCTGCCAGGGTGCTGTGTGTGTGTGTGTGTGTGTGTGTGTGTGTACACGTGTGCGTGAGATGGGGAGAGAGAGAGAGTAGGAGGGAGAGACAGAGGCAGAGGAGATGCATGGATGAATATGACACGTTGGGAAGGCAGAGGCACGGATGCCTCTGTCCACGGAAACTAAGAACAACCTCAGAGACTTTGTGAAAAGAACTCTTATTGATGAGAAATGACTGCATCTTGTTCACAGTGCAGGAGCCCACCCGTTGATGAGAGTTGTGCGTTTAAGGGGGTGTGCTGATGCCCGGGGCCTCTGTTATGTGGGTGCTGTGCTTGTCTGCGGTGGGAGTGGGAGAGTAAACCCATCACATACTCTGGATTGCTGAGCCTGAATGAAGTTTTAACAGTTCTAAAATAAAATTTTTAAAAAAATTAGCTTTAGAGTATAAACAGAGCCCTGATTAATTTGTTTGCCGGTTATTCTTCCCTGCTAGGACACCAGTACGTGGTCTGTAACTGGGACACGTAGCCTCTGTGAGTTCCAGTTTCCTTTTAAGACTGACTTCTTGTATTTTTAACCTTGAAGTCTTCAGTTAAGATCTTGACTTTTTAAACTCAGGATGCATCCCGTCTTCAGCCAGCACTCGGTGTCTGCAGACACCCTCAGCGCCTCTAGCTTTGTAGGCGCCGGTGCTTTCTTTCCTGGCCGTTCCCCTCGGAGAGAGAGACCCCCTTTGCCCGGCTGCTCCCCTCTGCCTGAGATTGCCGGCCGTTCAGGAAGCAGGGTTCGCCGAGGGCCTGCCACGCCTCGAACAGCGATCCTTGAGCTCCTCTGCTCTCACCCACCTCGGTCTGAGAGCTGGAGGTGCGGTTTAGCCACAGTAGCTTTGGCACCACATGGGTCCCTCTCTCAGACCTCATGCTGGGTCTGAATCTTACTTAGATGTAGAATGTTTGGGGCAGATAGTTGCTGGAATCTCTCAGAACCTTGAATGTCAGCTCGGCAAACACAGATGTAGTCGTCAGTCATACCAGATAGCTGATTTCCTGGGCGTGGTCTGGCCCAAGTGCTGTACGGATACCACTTCCTGTGGCTTATTTTGTGGAGGACTTTGGTCTTTGCAGCCGTGTGTGTGTGTGTGTGTGTGTGTGTGTGGTTGTGTGTGTGTGTGTGTGTGTGTGTGTGTGCGTCCCTGCTCCCTAACCCACTGGATAACGTATTGTTTTCAAGGCAGCTGGTATTTGTATTTTTTTTATTGTGTTACATGTGTACATATCTCCCCATTGCCCCCCCTCCCTCCCAGGCATACCCCAACCCCCCAGTGTCTATGTTCACTGGTTGTGCTTATATGCATGCACACAAGTCCTTTGATTGATCTCTTATCTACCCCACCTTTCTTTAATCTTCCTGCTATAATTTGACAGTCTGTTTGATGTATTTGTATTTCTGATGAACATATTTAACTCTCAGGGAGTTTTCTCCAAGCTGGTGATTTTATTACTTGAGTTCGCTTTAGTTTTTTAGCTCCCAGATCGTGTAGGGCTTTTGAGTACATTCACTTAAAAAAACAATCATGATGTAACCGTGTTTTAATGCTCTCAAGAACGGTTCAGTGACATACACATTCATTGGGACTAGAAGAATGACTGATGTTTGCGAGCACCCCAGGATTGTGGGGGAGACTAGCCTGTTGTTGGGTACACTCGTACAGGGAAGGGTGGCAGGTAAACCTGGGAGAGGCCCACCTTTACTGCTGTACCGGCCCTCGGTGGGTTTTCAGGTGGTGGGTGGTGGTCAGAACCAGGAGCGCCAGCCCCCTGAGGGACCGAGGCTGGCAGTGGGCACCTTGCCTGACGGTTTTACTTTTTTTGTTGTTTTTTTTTTAATATATTTTACTGATTTTTTAGCGACAGAGATAGAGAGTTAGAAACATCGATGAGAGAGAGAGACACCGATCAGCTGCCTCCTGCACTCCCCACAGTGGAGATGTGCCCGCAAGCAAGGTACATGCCCTTGACCGGAATCGAACCTGTGACCTTTCAGTCCGCAGGCCGACGCTCTATCCTTTGAGCCAAACCGGTCTCGGCTACAGTCTAGGATTTTTAAAGAATCATAAACTCGGCCTCTTGTTAGAGTAAAAAAGAGTTAGGCATTAAACTCAGAAAGGAGATCTGGGTGCTTTAATCATTTTTAAAGGATAATGGAAGCGTGCCTAAGCAGTAATGACAGAGAATTATTTTATGCAGGAAACATCTTAATATGTTTGGAGCATCTCTTACAAAGAATGCATCATTTAAAAATGTCTGTGCATCATGACACAGTGAAACTAATGCTTCATGTTTCTAAACGTTAGCCTTTAAGGATCTCAGGCCTTTTGGAGGATAACAAATTGTTTTTCCTAAGTTTGATTTTTTGTGTGTGTTTCTTTCATTTCAGAGCTCAGCCGTGCCTAAGACCTGGGTCTCCACCGACCACCTCTCCATTGTGTGGTACGTCAGTGTAACTTACTCCCATGGCTTGTGGTGGGCGGTCCTCTTTTCTCAACGGGCATTGATGAGTTCGTTAACGTTCTTAGAGCTTTATTCATAAACTAGAGGCCCAGTGCACGAAATTCATGCAAGAGGAGGCCTTCCTTCCCCCGCTGCTGGCACTGGCTTCCCTCTGGCACCTGGGTCCCGGGCTTCCCTCGCAGCCCTGGCTTTGTCCGGAAGGTTGTCTGGAAGGACATCCGGTCTAATTAGCATATAGTGGCACCTCGAGATACGAATACCCTAACATACAAGATTTTTGAGATACAAGCCATCGAGCGAGCGATTTTTGCTTTGAAATACGAGCAACACTTGAGATAGGAGTGATCGTGCGGATCAGCCGGCTGCACACGACCCACCAGTTTACCGTAACTCAAGCGTCTCATAGTTTCCCACGCCTCAAGGTGACGGAACAAATTACACTCGTATCTCGAGGTACCACTGTATTATGCTTTTATTATTATAAATAGATTTGGGAGACAGGTGCATTTTTAGGGGCTTAGAACTCTAAACTTGGTCCTTGTCTCAGTGTGACCAGGGTTTCCTTGACAATCTAGGTCATCATCTCAGAGGCAGTAGCATCAGTCTCAAATGAAGCTCATGTCAAATATCACAATTTTAGTTTGTCACATTTGTGCAGAATCAAAGGCACTCGTAGGACGTCGGAGCTCTCAGCCAGTCGCCAAACTCAGGGACTCGATGGATGCAGCATTGGTTAGTGTATAGTAGCACATGGAACACCAAGGAGAATTAGATTTACCCTTCACATAATAAAGAAAGGGATTAAATATAGGTCAGGAAATACCTAGAACAGGCATGTCAAACTCAAAGGCTCACACGGGCCAAATAAACAAGCTGTAAGTGTGTTTGGGTTGCAAAAAAAACAAAAGCTCCCATTTTCAGAGAAACGTGGGTTTATTTTGGTAGAGACATGCTGATTACAAAGGGCTGAAATAAAGAGTCATCATTAACATAAAAGAATAGAACATTTTAATAAAAATTAATATTTTTTCTTGAACATTAACTTACCAAACACTGCATAACTGCAGAAATTAATAAGCGTAATGCAAATAAGCTTATTTTTCTTGTTCTCCAAAAGTGAAATATTCCCTGTTGCACACACCAAACGAGTCAGTTCAAGACTAATGACGTGGCAATTAGCTGCTAAAATATTCCCTGCCAGTGTTAGTGGAGAGAAATGGTGCGCCTGTGCGTGAGGGAAATGAATTCAACATGATTATAATAATCCGTCATTAGTGAACGGTGTAGTTAGTTATTAATAATCTATAATATTAAAAATGTAATATGCTAATTAGACCAGACATCCTTCTGGACGAAGCCGGGGCTGCAAGGGAATCCCGGGTCCCAGGTGCCAGAGGAAAGCTGGTGCCGGTAGCCAGGGAAGGAAAGGCCTCCTCTTGCATGAACTTCGTGCACCGGGCCTCTAGTTCTGTATAACAGGACATGGTGAAAATCCTGTTAAAACGATTCTTCCGTACCGTTATAGGGGCTGGGCCGCAAAAATATTTGTTGTAGGCCACATGTGAGTTTGGCACGCTTGACCTAGGATCTTATCTCTCTGTGTTTTGGCTTAAAGATCCTCTTTTTCACCTTCCTCTGGCTCTGTGGTCAGTGGTGTCTGCAAGAACCAGCCAGTGCAGGCATGTGAAGATGGGTAGAATGCACCTATAGCTGGGCAGACAAGGAAATGCAGCGCAGATAGAGGGACCCAAACAGGTCAACTGTCAAACATTCAGGAAGATTTAATTGGCTTCATTTTTATATGTTCCAACTTCAAGATATGTGATGGATCATAATAATTTCTTAAATAATGTTAGCATTTACAGCGTTATAGGAACCACAGATATTTGATTAAATATTGGAGTTGTGTGTGTTTGTATCTAGAATATATTTTTTAAGGAAGTTTCCTTTGTAACACATCTTATTCTTCAGGTGTAAACAGCTGCAGCTGACTACAATTCGAGCTTTCTTTGATCTGATTGACGCTGACACTAAGCAGGTATGTATTCTTCAGCCAACAATGGTTTCAGTCAAGTGAGAGCTTGGTTGCAGCAGGGGTGGAATTAATGCGTGCTATACTGCAACTAGAAGCCTACACCTTATGATGACTCACAATGACTTTCAGAATGGAAGTATCTCTGTTTTTATCTGATAATACTTTGACCACTAATAATAATGGAATGCAGTGGAGGAAAACGAGGCTGGCAGAGGTAGAAGAGGGTGAGGGGGTACATTGTGATGGAATGATACTTGACTCTAGGTGGCGAACACACAGTACACTATACAGAAGATGAATTATAGAATTGTACACTTGAGACATATGTCCTCTTTAACCAATGCCCCCCCCAAGTAAATTCAATAAAAGTTTTTAAAAAATGCAATGAAAATGAAAAATTCCTTTAATCTTCCCCCAGTTCTTCTCCTTTGCTGTTTAAGATTTTTACATACAGTGGTACCTCGAGATACGAGTTTAATTCGTTCTGTAACCTTGAGGCGTGGGGAACTATGAGACGCTCAAGTCGTAGTAAACTGGTGGGTCATGTGCAGCCACGCGATGACTCCTATCTCAAATGTTGCTCGTATTTCAAAGCAAAAATCGCTTGCTCGACGGCTCGTATCTCAAAAATCTCGTATGTTAGGGCACTCGGATCTCGAGGTGCCGCTGTATTTTAAAACAGGAAAGTTCCTATTGTCTGCTTGCATTTTCATTTCATGAAACACGATCATTGACGCAGGGGACGTCCGTCGAAAGGAGGGCCAGGGAGTTTCCAAGCAGGAACAGCCCTGAGTTCTCTGGCGGCCACTTGGTTTCTGTGCTGTGAGATCTGCCTGGTCTGCGTCGGGAAACGGGGGGGGGGTTGGATTCACTGGACTGGAGAACCCCGGCGTTGCCATCTGGTTCTGTACACGTTAATGTGCTCCTTCCTTGTCTGTTGTCGGGGAGCACTGATGCACACTGGTCAAAAGCACGGGCTCGGGGGCCACGGCCTGTGTGTGAGCACCGGTGCGTGCTCTCACTGGGAGCGTGACCGTGGGCAGGTTCCTGTGTTTCTCTGTGCTCTCACTTCCTCACATTTAAAATAGAGATAAGAAGGTTATCGCCTGCTAGAGCGCTCACGTGGTAAGCACTTAGAACAGGAAGTAAGTAACTGTTGGCTCTTAGCTTTGGTCTCGTTGAGTTGTCACCAGGATATGGAAGAGTACAGCCTGTGTCAATGCTCTCTCTAGATAACTCAAAATCCCAAGAAGAAATTGTCAGTATTGAATCACCACTTTATAAGACACCCGGCCAAACACTTTGAGGAAAAACCAGCAATAATTTCTGACTTAACAGGTTAGTGGTTTTAATATTTTTAAATTTAAGTAGAGTTTTAATGATTATTTGTAGGTAAATTTGTTGTTAGCAGACAAAAATCTTTGAAAATGCTGTACTTCAGGTATTATATATTGCTAGAGGCCCTATGCACAAAATTCATGCATGTGGGGGGGATGTCCCTTCAGTTCAGCCTGTACTCTCTCCATCTAGGACCCCACAGTCAGACATCCCTCTCACAATCCAGAACTGCTGGCTCCAACTGCTTGCCAGCCTGCCTGCCTGATTGCCACCAACTGCTTCTGCCTGTCAGCCTGATTACCCCCTAACCACTCCCCTGCCAGGCTGTTTGGCACCTAACTGCTCCCCTGCCAGCCTGATTGCCCCTAACTGCCCTCCCTACCAACCTGGTCATCCCTAATTGCCCTCCCTGCCGACCTGATCATCCCTAACTGCCCTCCCCTGCCAGCCTGGTCCCCCCAACTGCCCTCCCTTGCAAGTATGGTCCCTCCCTACTGCCCTCCCCTGCCGGCCATCGTGGGGGCAGCCATCTTGTGTGTTGGAGTGATGGTCAATTTGCATATTACCTCTTTATTATATAGAACTAATGTCTCTAAGATGGTTTCTTAGGTTGTTGGGGAAGGAAAAAGCTATTTATAAGATGTTGCTGGTAAAAAAAAAATTTGTCCTGAAAATAGCATAACAGGTAGAAAATGTTTAAAGCTAAAGCTCAGTGTCTCTGGTCTCCCAACAATCACATAAAATAAGCGCTCTGCTCAGTTTCTCAGTATCAGTCATTCTTAGACCTTCTTTTGGATTAACAGGCATATCTTTAGCTGGTAAATTTTGCTTTTATATGTAATACCTGTCATACTGTACTTCATTACTTGTCTTGTTTGGGAAATGAAATATTGACTTTCTTCTCTTGATTTTTCCTTAGAGTTAAGGACACCTAGTTGATTTAAAGTGCTTTATTATTGATGTGAATGCTAGTTAGTAATGAGCACATAGAGACTATCTCACGAGATTTTCTAATTTAAAACATTCAGTCTTTGGGAAACCCCTTTTTTAAAAATGGCTGATTGAGAAATATTTCACCAGTATTTAATAAGATAAATTATTTAACATAAAAACCCAAGCTAAACAAATGGATTTCCTTTTTCTTAGTGACGCCGCTGTGGGTTCCGGTCAAAGTGTCAAAGTGGACCTATGTGGCTTACAATGTGAGTGAACCACCATTGGGTTTTCCTTTACTTAAATAATTCAGCAGTTATCTTTAACTGTTAATGTCTCTTTAAAAAAGATAACTACAGATCATTTTTGCCACATTAAAACAATTTAAACAATAATTTTTAAATAATAAGTACAGTGGTACCTCAAGATATGAGTTTAATTCGTTCTGTAACCTTGAGGCGTGGGAAACTATGAGATGCTCAAGTCGAGGTAAACTGGTGGGTCGTGTGCAGCCGGCCGATCCACGCGATGACTCCTATCTCAAATGTTGCTCATATTTCAAAGCAAAAATCGCTCGCTCGACAGCTTGTATCTCAAAAATCTCGTATGTTAGGGCACTCGTATCTTGAGGTACCACTGTATCTAGTTGGTGTTCAGTTTTTCACTTTTATAACAAATATTTTAATTATTTTTACTTTTAATTTGTTTAAATCCAGATACAAACAAGGTCCGCATAATATTTGTGGATATATCTCTTACTCTTTTCATCTCTAATACTTACTTAACCACCTTTTTTTCCCTTACAGTTTATTTGTTGAAAAAGCAAGTCATCTGTCGTATGAAGTGTCACAGTCTCAATTATCTGATTGCATTGCTATGGTGTCATTCAACATGTTCTTTTGCCTTCTCTTTTTCTGGGACATAGTAGTTGGGTCTAGATCCTCGATCAGATTCAAGTGTTTTTGTAAAACTGACTTTTTTTTATATTAGCAGTTGCTAGTATTGAGGAATAATACCTATTGTCAGTTCATTTAGGGGGATGCAAAAATATAATATACTGATTTGATTATTTCTTCCTTATTAACTGGAACACTATATAGAAAATCTCATCTAGTAAATTTATCAAAAATGGAACAAGTCATAAAGGAAAAAAAATGTTAATTGCTTAGACCTTTGGATCTTATATTTACTGCTTTTCAGAATAGTGAGTTGGTTCACAGATGTGACTAAAAGAGGTTTTTGTTTTTTTCCTTCCTAATATTGTTAGGAACTCATGTATTTAAGCATATATGTCTTTCTATCTAAACCAAAATATTAAAGTTGTTCTATCTTTGACCAGTGTAGCCATTTCAAGTTAGGTTCCAGAATCTTCCATATAGCTGCTCTTTAGTTGTTGTTGATAGTTTTCTCACTGTCTACCTAGTATGAGAAGACATTGCAGTTCGTTTTGCACATTCCCTGCCCCAGACCTCGAATCAGCTTTTTTCTCTAAGGAAGTCTCCCAATATTTGGGAAATGGCACCTCAAATCCATAATCAGGGCAAGAGCAATACTTATGGCTGGTGGGTTAGCATTTCTAGGCTTTTCAGTGGACAGAGCTAAGAAAGGTATTTTAGCTTCATCATAGGGCCAAAACCAAAGCAAAACAGAACACAAGCATTCATACGGATACCTTAAAGACAGATTTCAGGACTATAGGGTTTATATCTGATCTCTCTGTCTTACATCTGTCTCTTCTTCTTCCCACTCCTAGAATATTGGCCTTTAACACTACCAGGAATAACAGAATAATTACTGACCACGTTAGCTAGAGTTTTGAAGGCTGAAATTATCCATTTTTATGATCATTTTATTGTGTTTTTCCTCTTTTTTTTTTTCAGGAATCTAATAAAATGTATTTTACATTTCCTCTTGCAAATCATAGGAAAGTCTACACTCATGCCTATTGTCAGAGCACCATGCTGGTAAGATGATCGGTACATTGTGTGTAAATTTAAAAGGCTAACTGCTCATTTTTCAAATTCAGCAAATATCTAGTAGATCTCTACCTTAGTTATGCCCTATTACTAAATCTAATTCCACATCAAGTTCATTTTCCTATTTTTGTTAAAATGTAGGAAGCTTACTGTGTAACTACAAATTAAACTATGAACATTGCCAAGGTCAAGGTGTTAGTTCAGACATTAGAAATGCTTGCCCAGACCCGTGCGACTCAGTTGACTGAGCATCATCCCGTGCACCGAAAGGTCACTGGTTCAGTTCCCAGTCAGGGCACATGCCAGGGTTTGGACTCCATCCTCCCAGTAGGGGGCATGCAGGAGCAGCTAATCCGTGCTCATATCGATGTGTCTCTCCCGTTTCCTTCCTCCCTCTCTAAAATAAGTAGATAGAGACATATTTATTTTTAAACATATTTTATTGATTTTTTACAGAGAGGAAGGGAGAGAGATAGAAAGCCAGAAACATCTATGAGAGAGAGACATCGATCAGCCGCCTCCTGCACGCCCCACAGTGGAGAGGTGCCCGCAAGCAAGGTACATGCCCCCGACCGGAATCGAACCCAGGACCCTTCAGTCCGCAAGCCGACGCTCTATCCACTGAGCCAGACCGGTCTCGGCTAGAGACATGTTTTTTAAAAAATTAGAAATGCTTAGGTAATGTGCTGTGGAGAGGTGCCCATGGGGTTACTCTTCCTCACGTTGCTACTCGAGGTTACACGCTTCCCTGTCTTGTTGACTGTCGACCTCTTTGCCTCCCCTTGACCTATTTGACTTTCAGACCATCTCGGATCCATTCCTAAATAATAACTAGCAGCCGAAACCGGTTTGGCTTGGTGGGTAGAGTGTCGGCCTGTGGACTGAAAGGTCCCAGGTTCGATTCCGGTCAAGGGCATGTACCTTGGTTGCAGGCACATCCCCAGTAGGGGGCGTGCAGGAGGCTGCTGATCGATGTATGTTGTGCCTACTGGCCCTATCAGGCAGCAGTAAAACAGTGAAGATGTCTGCTTTGCATAATTGTCCTCCACACCATTTAGTGTGCTTTGCTTTTGTCATTTATCAACAGGATACAAATAGCTGGATTTTTGGCTGCATCAACAGCACTTCTATGTGGTAAGTTTTTTGAATCCGTGGCCTTCCATCGTTCATTTTTCTCAACGTAAACACACTCACAAATTACACTCTCAGAATAGCTTTAAACATTGTTAAGCTCATTTCAGTGCTGTAAACTAAACTGAAGTATTGGTTTTAAAGTGGAAAAGGAAATTAGCATAGCAGAATGTTTTGCAAACATTGAAAACTGCTGGAAAGACAGTTTTTTGGTTCCAAAAGGATGTGTGGGTAGAATATCTTGGGGGAGAAGGTTTTAGACTTCACGTCATGAGAACTCTCTCTGGTAGCTCTCTGGGTGATTTATTTTCCCTCTGACGCATATTTATCACTTATAATACTTTAATGTGTGTGTCCTTTAATTACATTTGCCTGTTTATTCCACAGCCAGCAGGGAGTTGACTTATCATGGAAAGCTGAACTGTTGCCAACAATTAAGGTAAGTTGTGGCTTTAGAACTTTAATATTTAGGTGAAAAAAACATACTGAGCCTATAGGCGTTTTAGAATATGGTAAAGTTGTAAAGTGGAAAAGGAAATTAGCATAGCAGAATGTTTTGCAAACATTGAAAACTGCTGGAAAGACAGTTTTTTGGTCCCAAAAGGTTATGTGGGTAGAATATCTTGGGGGAGAACATTTTAGACTTCACGTCATGAGAACTCTCGCTGGTAGCTCTTAAGATTTGTTCATCTGCATTGTAGAAATATTTTTTCTAGAAATGGAGAAATTTAATGGAGGAGAATGTATTTTTGTAGTTTCCCAAGGTAAAAACGATTACGTTACTAATGCTCTACGTAAAATGAAATGTGTTATTGCATCATACCAAGAGCTGGGTACATTTTTAAAATTTGATTTGAAGTTAGGTTCATTTGTATTATACCAGAGGCCTGATGCGTGAAACTCGTGCATGGGGCAGGGGTATAGGGGAGCGGTCGCTCAGCCCGGCCTGTGCCCTCTCGCAATCCGGGACCCTCTTGCTCCTAACCACCCGCCTGCTCGCTCCTTACCGCTCGACTCGCTGCTCCTTAGCGCTGCCGCAGAGGCAGGAGAGGCTCCCACCACTGCTGCACTCGCCAGCCGTGAGCCCGGCTTCTGGCTGAGCAGCGCTCTTCCTGTGGGAGTGCACTGACCACCAGGGGCAGCTCCTGCATTGAGCGTCTGCCCCCTGGTGGCCAGTGCGCCTCATAGCGACTGGTCGTTCTGGTTGTTCCGGTCGTTCTGCCATACAGTCGCTGGGCTTTTCTGTCGAGAGATAAGAGAGATGCCTGTTGCAGAAACATTGTTGTCCATTGAGGAGAAGCCCAGGAGTTTGTTTAACACGCTCTCCCCAGGGAATCTGACTGGCTTCTTAGACGGCCAATCACAGACCCTCTCCAGCCTCAGAACCTCTCGGGGTGCCCTCAGAGCTGCCCTGCGGTGCCGTGGAGAAAGTTACCTGCAGCGCCGTCTCAGCACATGCAAATTGTACATGTCACTACCCCCCTCTGCATGCACTTCCAGGGGAAAAAGTGCTTTCAGGGCTACCTGATGACTTGGCTTTTCAATCAGTAGATGCGTCTCCTAGCTATGTGTTCCTCAAAATATGGACATAGGACCTGGTCTTAATTTTGAGAAGAGATATTTATTTGGTAAGGCACCTATTGGTCTTGCTTGGCTGTGTCTTCATGTCCTTTTACCGAATAATCAGGGCATGATGGTCATATGTATCACTAGCCAGCTACTCTCTACTACGTGGGCTTGTCAGAATCATTTGAGATTGGGTTCCAAACTCTTCCGTCATATTTAACATCCATTCATTCATCAGCTGTTGAGCCTCTGTCATATGCTACCAAAAATAAATGTGGAGATGATGCTGTCACATTGTTTGAAACAAGTAGACAAATTATATTGGAAATAATTATGTAAAATATTTAAATTTATGAAGTGTCATTTGTTTTACATGAGGAGACAGATACAGTTCAAGAGATGCAGGACTATTTTGGTAGTCCATATTCACGTAATTATTAGGAATTTGACTTTCAGCAGGATTATTGACCTGAAAATACAAACATGGGTACCCTTAGGAAGTATTGAACATAAAGCTTGAAGTCTGTTTTTTTTTTTTAATAACAAATTAAATAAGAAATAGTGTTTGTAATTTATTTTTCTTTTAAAGTGCTTTAAGCTTTATATAAATCAGCTTTGTACTTCCACCTTTTTTTTTTTCAGTCTCTGACGTTAAGACTTCAAGACTATCCATCTTTGTCTCATCTTGTTGTTTACGTACCATCTATCCATGGAAGTAAGGTAACGAATGGATTAAAGTCATTATCGGAATGTTTTGGGGACCACTCATGATAAATATTTGTGTGTTTTTTTGATGAATTCCTTAGCAGAGGGCTGGTCTAAATGCCAGTATAGTGATCCACTAAGACTGGTAGGACCAGTCTCACTTTAAGCAGAATGAACCCAAGTCTCTTTATTCCAAGTGGGAACATCAGTCTTTCAGAATTTATTAATTATTGAGACCATTTTATATGCAAGAGTCTCCGCCAGGAATTAGATAGGAAGCACACAAATGAGGAAGAAACTGGCCCCATTCTTAAAAATATACTTGGGTAGGGGACGAGAAATATATGTGGGAACAGGGGGAGAGTAAGAATAAAAGAGGTACTCAAAAATACACAATACTCTAATAATTTTTATTCAGTTAAGCTTGCTCATCGAAGTTTCTTCGTTTAGCCTCTCTCCTTGAGAAATGCTTGCCATTTTAGTGTAGCCAGAGTTAGGGTGTGACACATAAGACCTTCCCCAAAGCTGATGACTTTTATTTTCTGCTTAAACATCAGCATGTTTTACTAAAATTTGTTGTTATTTTTTCCTAATAAATCAATGTTTCTATTTCAGTTTGTGGTAGATTGTGAATTCTTTAATAAAGAGACAAGATCCATACAGCTTCCTGTAACTCATCTTTTTTCCTTCGGTAAGTATTTTGATTTTGGAGACCTTAAGACTTGCTTTTCTTTTGAACAGTGCTGATTTCTCTCGCAAGGCTGTTGCCATAAAGCAGAACCATGTAAAAGAGTATTGTGATGTTTTTCAAGTGTAGTCCTAGACTTAGTTCAATCACTTGACTCTTATTTAATACTGGGCCAGCCATCATCTTCTCAGAAGGAACTTTAAAATAAAGGTATCCATGAGCACATGGGTTTGTGTGTGTATGTGTTCTCATGTGAATTTACATTCAGTATTGGACCTTTTTATAAAAGGCTTATTATAAGGTATGAATTTCTGCCTGCCCTGTCAAGATTTCTCTAGCCAAAACCGGTTTGGCTCAGTAGAAAAAGCGTCGGCCTGCGGACTGAAAGGTCCCAGGTTTGATTCTGGTCGGGGGCATGTATCTTGCTTGCGGGCACAACTCCAGTGTGGGGCGTGCAGGAGGCAGCTGATCGATGTCTCTCTCTCATCGATGTTTCTGACTTTCTATCCCTCTCCCTTCCTCTCTGTAAAAAATCAATAAAATATATATTTAAAAAAAACCACTCAAGTTCTCAAGATAAATAATATATTTTTTTAAAAAAAGATTTCTCTAGACACATGTAACTACGTATTCTTGTACATTTTATTATGAAATAATTTTAGACGTACAGAAAAAGTATAGAGTTCCTGTGTACCCATCACTCATCTTTCCATAGTGTTGGCCTCGTAAACAGTGCAGTTGTCAAAACTAAGCAGGTAGCATTAGCGTCTTACTGCTCGTTATGCTGCGGACTGTCTTTGGTTCTCATGGGCTTTTTCACCTTGGTTCTTCTCCAGATGCCCATGTTGCTTTGAGGTTTTTTGTTATATTTTCCCAATATATTTTATTTATTTTTTACAGAGAGGAAGGGAGAGGGACAGAGAGTTAGAAATATCAATGAGAGAGAGACATCAATGAGCTCCCTCCTGCACGCCCCCCCACTGGGGATGTGCCCGCAACCAGGATACATGCCCTTGGCCGGAATCAAACCTGGGACCCTTCAGTCCGCAGGTTGATGCTCTATCCACTGAGCCAAACCGGTTTCAGCTGCTTTGAGTTTTTATGGCTCTTTTGTCTCCTCTGATCTTTTATGGTTCTTCCGTCTTTCCTTGTCTTTCATGATTTTGATACCTTTGAAGAGCACTGGTCAGTTACTTTATAGAATATTCTTTCATTTGGATTTGTCTAAGCTTTCCTGTGAGTCGGTGTTACGCATTTTTGGCAAGAATATCACAGAAGAGCTAAGTACTTCTCCATGGATCATATCAGAGGCCACGTTTTATCACTCACTGTGTCTGATCACCGGTGATGTTTACCTTGGCCACTTGGTTAAGGTGGGGTCTGCCAGGTGTTTCTACTGTGAAGTTACTGTAATTAACAAATATTTGGGGGGAGGTAATTTGTGAGTAACCTGTTTTTGTTTTGTTTTTTTCTTCAAAATAACCCACTAATCTTAGCATCCATTAGTTCATGTAATCTGAAGCAATTATCACTGACACTCTACATTTACTAGAATTCTTCCTAGGGGAAAGTTGTCCCTTCTTCCTGATTTACTTATTTACTCAGTTTTTATGTATGTCAGTAGTGGACCCATGCGTATTTATTTTATTCATTGAGTTATAATCCAATACTATTGTTACTTTCTTCTTTAAGTTTTTCAGGCTTTGGACAGTGGAATCTCTATTTTGTTTGGTTTTTATGCCATTCATGAAAATAATCTATCCTACCTGATAGAGGAAACTTCCTGTAAGACTTTTATCCCTCCTCTACCTTTTTTTTTTTGGTAGAAAAACACTGAGAATAGTACAGAAATGGCAACTCTTATCACTAGCTCATTAACGATAGCAAGCTTATGAAATGAGATCTACCAAGAAAGCATACCGTATCGACACGAGCGATATGTATTTGGTTTTTTTTTAAAGCACCTACATGTGATTGAAAGGAATCGTACATTTTTTTTTTCCTCCAAAGTTTTTTGAAGGAGGATTGGATTTTTAGGAGTTCATGCCTTCATGTCAGAAGTCAGAACCCAGAAGCTCTTTTTCAATATTAAAAACCTGTTGGTGAGAAGGAAGGTGGCTGCCGAAGGGGGAAGGCGGACTGCAGGATAGTATGTGAGGGAGGAAACAGGGAGAGGGTGTGCTTGCACGGGGAGTAATGGTTGGTGAATTGTGAATTGGGGGACAGCTGTACTCCAGGAGACTGGGGGGGAATGTTGGACAGGGCTCCTCTGACCGGACAGCCCCCACTGCTGCTGGTTGCCTTCCTGGAACGACTGGCTCGGACTCGGACACCATGCCATCTTGAAGGAAAAGTAGACGTTACTGGGAGCCTGAACAGCCCGGGGATTCTACAGCTATGGCAGCCACCCAACAGCTGTGAACCAGAGAACACGGGGCCCTGAGTGGCGCAGGCACGTGGATTCAGAGGAGCTCTACACTTCACCACGGAAAGGAGAGAAAAGAACTACCTAACCAGACACGCGGAGAAGAGAAAACATGGGAAGACAAAGAAACAGCCCGCATATGAAAGAAAAGGAGGCATCACCAGAAAAGGAAGTAAATGAAATGGAGGCAAGCAACCTGCTAGAGAAAGAATTCAGAGAAATGGGCTCCAATTTGACCCAGTGACCCCATTTCTAGGAATATATCCCAAGAAACTAGAAACACCCATCAGAAAGGATATATACACTCCTGTGTTCATAGCAGCACAATCCACCACAGCTAAGATTTGGAAACAGCCTAAGTGCCCATCAGCAGATGAGTGGATTAGAAAACTATGGTACATCTACCCTGTGGGATACTAAGCTTCTATAAAAAAGGAGGAATTTTTTCCATTTGCAGCAGCATGGATGGTCCTGGAGAGCCTTAAGCTAAGTGAAATAAACCAGGCAGTGAAAGAAAAACACCACATGATCTCATTTATGGGAAATAAAGAACATTATAACCTGATGAAAAAGATAGATACAGAGGCAGTAAAGTACCAAAGAGACTGTCCAGTTACAGCGGGAAAGCTGGGGAGTGTTGGGGAGGGAGGGAAATAGATCAAGCAAAGGACTTGTATGCATGCATATAAGCACACCAATGGACACGAGACACTGGGGGTGGGAGGTGAGGGCATGGGACAGGAGTTAGGGGAGCCTGGGGGAAGGTTAATGGTGAAAAAAAAGATACATATACTAATATATATTTTAAATAGTAAAAAATAAAATATTTTTTTCTCTGACTAAAAAAATCTGTGGGCATCATGGCAACGTTGTTCAAGCAGTTTGTACTTTTGTTACCCTTTTGCCTTCTAAGCAATATGGTTCTTTTCATCCTACAGGATTATCTTCCCGGAAGGTGGAATTGAACACGAGCGGCCTGTTCTATGAGATAGAGCTGCTGAACTTCGGACAGGTGATGATCCCTCGCCGAGGAAGGGTGTGATTTCATTTTACCGTTCAGTTAAACCAACAAGTAAACTTTTGCTTTTGTTTCTGTGGCCAAACTCCACTAGATATACCAGGCTTTTCAAGTCACCGTAGACAGCAGGTGCTCGGGAGCCAAAGGTAAGTGTATTGCCCAGACCGGTTTGGCTCAGTGGATAGAGCGACAGCCTGCGGACTGAAAGGTCCCGGGTTCGATTCCGGTCAGGGGCATGTACCTTGCTTGTGGGCACATCTCCACTGTGGGGCGTGCAGGAGGCGGCTAATCAATGTCTCTCTCTCATCGATGTTTCTGACTTTCTATCTCTCTCCCTCTCTGTAAAAAAAATCAATAAAATATATTTAAAGAAAAAAAAAGGTAAGTGTATTTACAATAAATAGAAAGGTAGAGTCAGCAGCTTTCCACTTGAATTTCCTATATGTGGGTGAAGTCAAATTTAATGTAATAATAGAAAAGCAGTTTTAATTTCCAACGAATTTAACATACACCCTTTCTTAACACATTGCAGACCTGTAGTTTTATTGCTAGCTTTACCCAGTGACCATGTGTTTCTGTTGAACGAGTACAAAAACGTCTTACATAAATGATAAAGGCATGCTTTTTCTCCACATCATCGCCAGGACTTGTTTGTTGATTTGTTGACGATTGCCGTTCTGACAGGGGTGAGATGGTACCTCTTTGTTGTTTTGATTTGCATCTCTCAAATAATTAGTGACTTTGAGCATGTTTTCATATGTCTCTTGGCCTTCCAAAAAGATTCTATTTAGGTCCATTGCCCATGTTTTTATTAGATCATTTATCTTCCTCTTATTAAGTTGTATAAGTTGCCTGTAGATGTTGGAGATTAAACCTTTATCAGTGACAACATTAGCAAATATGTTCTCCCATACAGTGGGCTTTCTTGTTGTTGTGTTGATTGTTTCTGATTGGCCTATGAGACTCTAGGTCCTCTCCAGCCAGTGCTTAGATCCTGCTTTCTCTGTGGCACTCAGTACCGGTTTGTGGGAGTGGGTTTTCCCAGAGCTGGTTCTCTGATGGTTATTCCCCACTCTCATTCTCAGGTTCCAGAAAATCAACTTTCCCATGCAGTCAGTCTCTTAGGGTTTCCCCAATTGGGTGATCTTATGCATTGGGCTTAGTAATCAGAAGCAAAGATTTAAAGGAAAAAAAAAACACAAAATTTAAAAAGAGCCAGCGTGAGTGTGCGAACTCCAAGGCTGTGCACAAGTCTGTGCAGTCTTTTTCCCCCTTGGGTCCAAGCAGCTGGCACACTTTTAAAATTTTAGGTGTCTTTTTGCGTCAGGTCAAAATGGGTTGCTTTTAAGAGTTCCTTTCTGTTAGCAGCTCTGCAGACCCCCTTTGCACATTCACGGGTCACACCAGCCCCAACAGCCATGGATTCTTCTAGGCACAGACTTCCCCTGGTCCTCCAGCTCCCGCAGTGAGCACATTTCTCTCTCCTGCCGGGAGCAGAGACCTCACCTTATCCCAGGCGAGAGCTGACCTTTCCGTGGCGGAGTGAGAGCTCCTCTGAATCCACCTGTTTGCGCCAGTTGAGGCCTGTGCTCTGGGGTTCGCAGCTGTTCAGTGGGTGCCACAGTTGTAGGTTTTCAGGCCTCCGATAACATCCACTTTCCCCTTCAAGATGGTGTGGACTCCGCGTCCGAGCCGGTCACTCCAGAGGTAACCCAGCATTGTGGGTGCTGCCCGGTCAAGGGAGCCCCGTCCAGCAGTCCCCCACCTTCTTCTGGACTATAGCTGTCCCTCAGCTCACCAGCAAACACTCCCTGTGCGACCCTCAGCTGTTCCCTCTGTCTGCTCTGGGACAAGGCTCAGGACACGTCTGTCTATTCTGCCGCCATTTTTTCCTCCTCCAAATACCCACATTTTAAAAATACTACCTCGCTTGCTGTTTTATTATAATAGTAATTCAGATTAGCTGCTTAATGTTTTCCCAGTTTCTTAGTCCTTCTCATATGCTCTAATACCTTTTATAAGTCTGGTATTATAAGACACTGGTGCCCCAGTGCACGGATTCATGCACATGGGAAGGATGTGAATTAGAAGGTGGCCAGCAAGGCGGATAGGACGAGATGGGCTGACCATGCCTGTAAACGAACCTCCCGCTGTCCTTCCCTAGCTGGCCCCACCCGGAGTGGCGCTGTGGCTCGAAGGGCATGTATGGAGTGAGCTGGGTCCCTCCAGCAGCTGGGGTCCCTCAGCCTGGCCTGCGGGGATCGGGCCAAAACTGGCTCCCTGACATCTCCCGAGGGGTCCCAGATTGCTAAAGGGAAGTTCTCAGGTGATGCACCCCAGAATCGGGTTCCCTCCTCTACTGCTGCCAAGTCACCGCAGTTCAGCAGCTCCTACGTTGCACACCTGCCCCCTGGTGGTCAGTGAGCATCATAGCTACCAAAGCGTCTGCCCCCTGGTGGTCATTGGGGGTCATAGCTATCGGTCAGAAGGTCACTTAGCTTTCTAGATATTGGCTTTCTATATATATATATATATAATCATTCTCCACAATTTTTTATTATGTGATATAACTCTTACTGGTTTCTTATGAACTACTGTAATTATAACTACTATAATTAGCCAGGTGTGATATTAGTTTATATAACATTTGGTGTGACCTAGGGTGAGTAATACATGTGTTCATTTTGTTTCCGCAGAAGAAATAACGAGTATCTATAAACTTCACATTCCCTGGTCTTACGAAGATTCGCTCACCATCGCACAGTGAGTTTATGAAAGGATTTACCTTAAGCTTTTGTTTTTAAAAAAAAAATACACATTCTACTAAGTTTATTTAAGTCAGAATGGAATTATTAAAGTGCCTCTTAGCAAAATGCAGGTATCCGTAATGTAGCATTGTGCCCGTAAGATAATGTAATGTATAGTATTCTTATTAGCATTGTGCCCATAAGATAATATAATGTAGAAAATTCTTATTTAACTGATACAGAATGTAAACCTTAATGGCTTGAAACATGAGCCCTTTTTCACCTTCTCCCCGACTCCTGTGCCCCCGAGGGAGCATTCAGGCACCTGTGACCTGCCGGGAGCGTCCCTCTGTAACCATGAGTCTCACACCAGCGTCCTCTCCATTACCATGCTGTGCTGGGCTGAGGACTAGCTTAGTTAGCCGTTGTTGCATAGCATTCTGTATTTGAGAACTGATATCTAAGTTACTTTTCTGGCTTAGCCGCTGTTGTTGCATAGCATCCTGTATTTGAGAATTATATCTAAGTTACTTTTCTGGCTTAGCCGTTGCTGTTTAATAGCATCCTGTATTTGAGAACTGATATCTAAGCTACTTTACAGGGTCCCGTCTTCAACAGAAATTTCCCTGAAACTCCACGTGGCCCAGCCAGACAATGACAGCCACGCAGCGTTATTGAAGATGTACACGTCTTCCGACTGTCAGTATGAGGTGAGTGAATGTTGGCTTCACTCTTAAGGTTTAGCTATAGAATAAACTGCAGGTGTATTTTATATCCGCTTCAGATACATGGTCACGCAAAAGGCAATAAATACTAGAAGTAGACGTTCATAAAAAAAGAAACAGATAGGTATATTACTTTAAATATTCCCCATTTTACCTGTTAGCACCACCTCTGTGTTTTCTTAGCCGGCCCGCTGAAAGTGCACGCCTTAGTAAGTAAGAGAAAATAACATTAAAATCGCGACTGAAGTTTAAACCTTTTATTAAAATGGCAACTGAAGTTTAATCTTTTCCATTTGGGAGCAAAGGTCCTTTGTACATTAAAGAACATCGTGAAATTAGCTATGGGGTTTCATTCACTAATCAACGTGATGCACGTTGGTTCCTAGCTCTTTGATAAACTTAAGGACCTTCTTCGCTTTTCACTAACTCTGTGAGTTTCTGTTGGTCATTAATCTGTGCAATTTAGCGCCTGTCGTGTTTGCATTAGAATCACACATATTTCCTTGTTCCAAGGGAGGGAAAGAGAGCTCCAGGGTAACATGTCATGAACTTACGGGTCCATGAACCCAAAGGGTCCCTCCCTGTGTTAGGACAGGCCAGGTTCTGAGGACCCCAGGCGGACGCGGCTGAAGTAGACATTTGTGGTGAATCATGCGTTTCTAGTTTATTTATTTATTTTTTAAATATATTTTATTGATTTTCCACAGAGAGGAAGGGAGAGGGATAGAAAGTCAGAAACATCGATGAGAGAGAGACATCAATCAGCTGCCTCCTGCACGACCTCACTGGGGATGTGCCCGCCACCAAGTACATGCCCTTGAGCGGAATCGAACCCGGGACCATTCAGTCCGCAGGCCGACGCTCTATCCACTGAGCTAAACCGGTTTCAGCATGCGTTTCTAGTTTATGTGAAGTGTCTTGCTTCCACTGAACTGCACTCAGTCATTTAGTGAATTCCTTTAGCTGGCATGATCTGGTAATTTGATATTCTAGTAGGTTAAGTACTTTATTAGTAAAGGATTAGTTATTATGTATACCATGGCCTTCGTTCAGTGGTCAAATAATTAGAATATGGGAAAATATTTTACTGAACAATAAAATTGCCCTTGATCCAATGAAATGGTGGTCGTTCGGAGGATGCTTTTGAGATCTTGAATGCCTTTAGGTTTATTGCCATTAAAAAAGTTACTTTTTATTTATAAGAAAATGCTCAGTTTAATAAAATGTGACCTGGAGAAGCTTTAGGGAAAATAACATTGTTCTTAATGATTGTTTTAAACCAGGTGACGATCAAGACTTCCTTCCCGCAAATTCTTGGGCAGGTAAGAGAGGCCCCGGTTGGATTACTGCTTATCTTGGGAACAGGCCCTGTAAGGCAGGGCTTGCAAACTCTGGAAAGGGCCAGAGAATAAATGCTCAGCGGAACCCCCGTGGCCTCTGGCTGCGGCCAGCAGCTAAAGCTACTGCTGCGTCTCCTTTCCTCCTCCTCCTCCCACGTTCCTGAACCCTAAACTCTGTGCTTGGCACACAGGCCACACTGGTCGCCCTGGCTTAAAGGGGCTCTTTCATGTTTGAGGCTTCCTAGCAATGAGGGCTGATTCCTGATTCTCAAATCCGTGTCCTTGGCTAAATGGATGTCACATTAAGATTTCATGTAGCTCGTACATTATAATTCATGGCCTAATAAAATCTGAACATGAACATTTTCTTATAAATGAGCATTTTCAAACAACTCTTACTTTTGTGCATGCTCAGTTTGTAAAAGGTGAAAAGCAAATTATATTCAATAAGCTTGTTGTTGAAAAATAGCTTAAATTTATTTGGAGAGTGTCTTTCTATAATTCCTAGGTAAATAGTGTTACAAAAATAATTTATCAAGTAGCAGACCTGCCGTATTATGATTCAACATCATGATAACTTGCAGAATTGTACAATAGATAATATTGATTTGTCAGAGAAGTGATATAATTTTAAAATTCATTAAAATTTTTATTGTGCCTTTTATGACTTTCACTTTATTTTCCATGTTTTGCAATCCTGGCATAGCAGGGTATTTTTAATTGAAGTCATTTAATCCTATAATGATAATAAAACTTACAAGTCAGAATGAAATTAGAAACTTTTTTACTAGTAGATGCAATACCTCACTTGATCCTCACAACAACCTGATGAGAATTAGATTGTGAATATTGTTACACGTGTGAACATGAGAAAACGATAAGTTACGTGTAAAAACTTTGTGCTACGTTAGGAAGAGAAGATTAAAGGTTCATACCTGTTGGAAAATAGCATCATGGAGAGTTGTAGTAACTAAAATGTTAAGGGCTCAATTATTAAGACAATGTATCTCTTGGAATCCGTGCTATCATATGTTCAGTATGTTCAGAAGGCAGGTTACTGTGCCTGGAGGTCTGGGCTGAGGGTAGAACACACTGCATTCTCCTGTCATTCTGGTGCCTCAGAATTTAGGTTGGTGAGAGGACAGTCTAGTGAGTTCAGTGCTCTCTGGCCGAGCCTCGCTACATGAGCATCAGAGGAGGACAGCTCGCTGAGGCTGGTGAGGTGCAGTTGGTTGTCCTGAAGACTGACAGGATGCCGGTTCAGTCCTGGTCACTTGCTTGTGTATTATGTTTTTATTTATTTATATATTTTTTAAGTTTAGAGGTTTTTTTGTTTGTTTTTTTAAATATTTTATTGACTTTTTACAGAGAGGAAGGGAGAGGGAGAGAGAGTCAGAAACATCAATGAGAGAGAGACATCAATCAGCTGCCTCCTGCACACCTCCTACTGGAGATGTGCCCACCACCAAGGTACATGCCCTTGACCAGAATCGAACCTGGGACCTTCCAGTCTGCAGGCCGATGCTCTATCCACTGAGCCACACCAGTCTCGGCTCTATTATGTTTTTAATTGTGAAGTTACTCACGCTCCCTGGCCTGTAAAATCAGGATAAGAACCAGCTCAGAGGGTGTGCGGGAGGAGCGCATGGAACAGTGCGTACAAGATGCTGAATACCCCGCCTGAAACAAAGGCTCAGCAACGTGCCTTATAACACGCTGTGTCCTGCTTAGGACTCAGCTACATCTTTTCCTCAGCATGCCTCTGATGAGAATCTCGAATACTGTGTTTCTAGTATATTATCTATGATCAGCATCTATTGTACGTAGAGGTTGATACCCATTACTGGAAACAGCTTTGTGGCGACGTCACGAGAGAGATGAGTGAAGAACATTTTCATCTCGTGGGAAAGGGCACTTCCTGTGGGCGAAGGACTGAGAAGCCGTTGCTGGACTTGCTGTTTTCTAGGTCCTTCGGTTTCACGGCGGAGCTCTTCCCGCTTACGCCGTGTCGAGCATCCTTCTTGTGTATGGAGGACAGTTATCCTCTCTCTTCTCAGCAGGTAAGAACTTTATCCTTCCTCCCTCCTCCCTTCCCTCTCTCTCCTCCTGCACCCCCTCCTCCCTCCCTCTGCGCTTCATTGCGACTTTTTCATCTTTCACGTGGCTAAGGAAGGAAATCCATTTCTTGTTAATGTATGACTCATCTCTCTCACGTTTACGGGGGTTTGAGATCCTCTAAGTTGTTGTTTTTGTGTGTGTGTGTGTGTGTGTGTGTGTTTTTGAATATATCTTACTGATTTTTTACTGAGAGGAAGAGAGAGAGTCAGAAACATGGATGAGAGAGAGACATCGATCAGCCGCCTCCTGCACGCCTACTACTGGGGATGTGCCTGCAACCAAGGTACATGCCCTTGACCGGAATCGAACCTGGGACCTTTCAGTCTGCAGGCCGATGCTCTATCCACTGAGCCAAACCGGTCTTGGCAAGATCCTCTAAGTTTTAAAAAAATACCCAAGAAATGTCTAGCCTGTTTCCTCCATCGTCTGCCCTTGCGCCTGGCATTCCTTCCCCCTGCTCTGAGCACCTCTCAGTTTGTAGCGGCTGTTGGCAGGGACCTTGTTCTCCATGCTGCTCCTGGTACTTAGCATGGTGCCAGGCACACGGCAGCCGCTCAGGGGAGTGTTTGTGCTCTACCCACTATGCATTAGGTCCTGGCAGGTGGAATGGAATAACTGGGAGTGTCATGTTTCAAAGGTACCGGCATGTGCAGGGGACCAGAACACGATAAAGTGCCAGCTGAGCAATAGAGCCACCTGATAGGGCGGGTGCCAGGGCCAGGGAGAGCGCAGACCGGCTAGCGTAGGAAGGACAGCGTGTCGGCAGCAGCAGGCACGCTGCGTCTCAGCAGGGGACAGGCGGGAAGCAAACACACTTACACGGTCTCCACCCCTTTCTCTATCAGCCAGGGCAGCGGTTCTCAACCTGTGGGTCGCGACCCCTTTGGGGGTCGCCTAAGACCATCAGAAAATGCAGATATTGACATCATGATGCATCACAGTAGCAACATTTCATGGTTGGGGGTCACCACCACATGAGGAAGTGTTTGCAAGGGTCGCGGCCTTAGGAAGGTGGAGAACCGCTGCGCCAGGGCCTCTCCTTCACTGCACCTACATGGAAGCCAGCCCCTAGAAGGCAGCTTCCCCAAATGCAGAGCCAAGTAGAGTGCAGACTGGAGGGGCCCTTACAGAATACACAGCGTATCCCACAGGCCTCCGCTGAGATCAGCCGTGAGGGCAGTTTCCCGGAGACTCGCCTTCCTATGGCCACACAAGCTTGTGCGTGGACAGTAATCAGGGGAGGCACGCGGGAGGGAGAGCGGACAGGGCCAGCGGACATCAAAGCAGCCAGAGGTCGCCACTGACTCTGTGTCTGCCACGTCCGTCCCCGGGGACTCGTGCCCTGTACGGTGGCCTGTCACAGCGTCCAGTCTGCCTCTCGGGCTGGTGTGAACCTGGGAGAAAGCGGCACCGTCCAGGGAGAAAGCGGCACCGTCCGTGCACTCCGCCCAGGCCCGTCTGTTAGCGAAGAGGTCACTGTGGGAATGGGACTTCGCCACCCTTGCGTGTAAATTTTTTTTTTTTAATATATTTGATTGATTTTTTACAGAGAGGAAGGGAGAGGGACAGAAAGCCAGAAACATCGATGAGAGAGAGACATTGATGAGAGAGAGACACCGATCAGCTACCTCCTGCACGCCCCCCACTGGAGTTGTGCCCGCAAGCAAGGCACATGCCCCCAACTGGAATCGAACCCGGGACCCCTGAGTCCGCAGGCCAATGCTCTATCCACTGAGCCAAACCAGTCTCAGCACATGTAAATCTTTTTAGAAGGTTTGAAAGAGAGGTCTCATCCTTCCGAGTTGTACGTGACGTGGTAGTTGATTCTCAAACATACAGAATTTATACCTAGAGAGTTCATCGAGACCCCAAAGATATATACATACACACACACACACATATATATATATATATACATATATATACTGAGTGGCCAGATTATTATGATCTCTGAACGCATAATAATCTGGCTGCTCTCTCTCTCTCTGTGTGTGTGTGTGTGTGTGTGTTAGAGGCCTGATGCATGAGTGGGGTCTAGCCAGCCTGCCCAGGGGGCGAGAACATAAGCAGTTGGCCAACCTGCCTGCTAGTCAAACTCCTGGTTGAAGGGACAATTTGCATATTAGCCTTTTATTATATAGAATATCTACTGAGTGACCAGATTACTATATGTTCAGAGATCATAATAATCTGGCCACTCAGTATATATATATATATATGTGTGTGTGTGTGTGTGTGTGTGTGTGTGTTAATCTAGAGGCTTTATGTATGGGATTGTCTCAAACCAGTTACAGAAGGAATTCTGAACCAAAGATGTTTATCACAATCATCGTGGGTCGAGCGCACCAGAATGACTGTAAAGAGAAACAGAGACGGTGTCAGTGGTGTGAGGGCGTGGAGAAGCGGGGCGTCCCTGCACTGCGGTGGGAACGGGAAGGGGTGTGCGCAGACCTGGCCTCTCCTCCACGCAGCGTGCGCTCTCACCCACTGTGCGGGAGAGAGTGTGTCCCGCCTGTAGCTGCCGCCGTGAAGTCTTCACTGCCTGTCCTGCCTTCACACCCGCAGGTCACTGCTTAGAATATGCGGCCATGTTGGAAAAGGAAGCCAAGCCGTACAAAGTGGACCCGGTCGTGATTATGATTAGGTTTCTGTTGGGGTGAGTTTTACTGTTACCGGCGGTAACGCTTTCAACGTGGTATCGTGTATAAAGCATTATGCTCCTTTCCATAATGGAATACACCTTTTCATACAAATATGGCCATTGGCTTGTTCTGATAAACAGGGTTTTTCTCTTAGACAGAGGCCTGATAAGTATATGAACATTTACTTTAATAGTATAATCATTGAACATACAATCATTGAACGTATGTTACAGGCCTGGTGTATTTACAGTCTAAGTTTAGATTGAAATTACATATATACATACATACATACATACAGTGGTACCTCGAGTTTAATTCGTTCCGTAATCTTGAGGCGTGGGAAACTATGAGACGCTCGAGTCGCGGTAAACTGGTGGGTCGTGTGCAGCCGGCCGATCCGCTTGATGACTCCTATCTCAACCATTGCTCGTATTTCAAAGCAAAAATCGCTCGCTCGACGGCTCGTATCTCAAAAATCTAGTCTGTTAGGGCACTCGTATCTCGAGGTACCACTGTATACACACACACACACACATATATATATACATATACACACATACATACATAACATACTGTAACATTTGTGGACGGATGACTATGATCTTGGAATAGCCCAGATCATGAGTAAACCATTGTCGGCTACTGACGAGATGGGGCCAGATTACTTTCTCTTACCTCCCACACAAAGCACATTGTAGGTCTCTCTACCCCACGTAATATCCCGCTCTTCGTTTCCCTAAGTTCGGTGTTTGCTTAAGAGCCATTGCGCAGATCGTTAGTCTCCTGTCATTAACACTAGCCACTGGCTTCTGACGTGAACAAAACCACGCCGCTTACGATTTCATTACAAGGAGCAGTCACGCCGCCTGAGACTCAGGGCTCAGATGCTCAAAGAGCAGCAGACACGCTGGGAGGATAAGTGACCTCCAGTGTGTTTTCTGGGATAATGACAAACCCAGCGTCCTGGCACTGGGGGGGCTCTGGGCATGGTCCCCCCCGCTCCCCCCATCTCGGATGCTCGGATGTGGGTGGGTGACTTTCCCCTCCAGCTCTCACTGTCCGCGTCCTGGCCCACAGGTGCCGCTGGTGCCGGGAGCTGTGGGACTTGTTGCTGCTGCCGGAGCTGGACGCCCTCGCCTGGAGCGGCCAGAGCCTGTGCTTCCCGCTCGTCTCCTTGGTCCTCTGTCTGTTCGGCACGTGCGCCGCCTACCTGGGCGGCCTGCTCGCGGCCACCGCACTGCGGCTCCTGGCCTCGCTGTGGCTCGCCCTGAGGAGGTACCGAGGGGGAGGGCGGCTCCTCTCCCTTTGCTCCTGATTCAGAAGGACATGGGCCCTCGCCGGCTGGGCTCAGTGGAGAGAGCGGCAGCCGGCGGACTGCAGGGTCCCGGGTTCGATTCCGGTCGAGGGCACAGGCCTGGGTTGCGGGCTCGATCCCCAGTGGGGGGCGTGCAGGAGGCAACCAATCCATGATTCTCTCTCATCATGGATGTTTCTATCTCTCTCTCCTTCTCCCTTCCTCTCTGAAATCAATAAAGAAATATATTTTGCCAAAACCAGTTTGGCTCAGTGGGTAGAGCATCTACCTGTAGACTGAACGTTCCCAGGTTCGATTCTGGTCAAGGGCATGTACCTTGGTTGCGGGCACATACCCCGTGGGCAGTGTGCAGGAGGCAGCTGATTGATGTCTCTCTCTCATAGATGTTTCTAGCTCTCTATCACTTTCCCTTTCTCTCTGTAAGAAAAATCAGTAATATATATTAAAAAAAAAAATATATATATATATATATATATTTTTTTTATAAAAAAGAAGAAGAAAATTGTATTCTGATGAGGAACCTGAACATTAACCTGCTTCCGTCGGACTGTAGCTTCTCAGGAAGAGGTTATAACTACCAAAACAGGCGTTCGTGCTAAAAGTTGTGCTATTGTCAGAGATCATTTTATCTCTGCAGGTTACATACTACATTTGCTATTTTTTACCTTATTGCTCGAGTTAATAAAAAAAAATGTTAGGCAGATTACACAAGTATTTTTTTTTAAATATATTTTATTGATTTTTCACAGAGAGGAACGGAGAGGGATACAGAGATAGAAACATCGATCAGCCGCCTCCTGCATGCCCCCCACTGGGGATGTGCCCGCAACCAAGGTGCATGCCCTTGACTGTAATCAAACCTGGGATCCTTCAGTCGCAGGCCGATGCTCTATCCACTGAGCCACACCGGTTTCAGCCACAGGTATCTTTAAACATCCCCATTAGAACTCTCTAAGGAGGAAGTGTGTCTGGCAGTGCATTGCGGGGCTCACTTTCAGTCGGACGTGCGGGCAGGAGGCCCCGTCAGTAGACGTGGAGTCGGGTCAGGTGAGGTGTGGGCGAGCCGTGGCTTCATTACAGGCCACAGGCACCGTCTGCAGTTACAGGCCGGCTTCTCTCATAGACCGCTGACCTGGTTTCCTCCCCAGCCTCCCTCCAATCCTGTCCCGTGGCTCGCTGCCGCCCAGGGCAGGGCGGGTGATGCTTCTTCCTCCCCCGTCTCGGGTGTGAGTGGCCTGGAGACTAAGAAATAGAAAGCTGCTTCTCGCCCTGGCTGGTGTTGCTCAGTGGATAGAGCGTCGGCCTGCGGACTGAAAGGTCCCGGGTTCGATTCCGGTCAAGGGCTTGTATCCTGGCTGCGGGCACATCTCCAATGGGACGTGTGCAGGAGGCAACTGATCTATGTTTCTCTCATGGATGTTTCTAGCTCTTTATCCCTCTCTCTTCCTCTCTGTGAAAAATCAATAAAATAATATTGTTTTTTAAAAAGCCAAAACCGGTTTGGCTCAGTGATAGAGCATCGTCCTGCGGACTGAAGGGTCCCAGGTTCGATTCCGGTCAAGGGCATGTACCTTCATTGCGGGCACATCCCCAGTAGGGGGCGTGCAAGAAGCAGCTGATTGATGTCTCTCTCTCTCTCGTCGACGTTCCTAACTCTCTGTCCCTCTCCCTTCCTCTCTGTGAAAAATCAATAAAATATATTTTTTTAAAAAAAGAACAAGGAAAGAAAGCCGTGTCTCCACCTCCAGATCTGAAACACCCAGCACAGGGCCTGTGATTATCGATTGCCATTCGGCACATTCTCTTCCTCCTTCATTCAGAGGTCGGCCATACCGAGTCTGCACGGCAGAGGGCTGTCGCGGGAGATGACAGAGTTTGCCATCAGATCTGTGTGGCCCCGGCCTGAGTTACCAAGCGCCTTCCCGTTACCCCGCTGGCACCGCAGGTTCCGCCGGGAGCCGGCAGCGGAGGCCGGTGCGGGCTGCTGGTGTGCGAGTGGGAGAGTAACGGGCGTGTCCTTGTGTCCAGGCCCCCGGAGCTGCCCAGAGACCTCCCGGCGCTCTCCCCGGACCTGCTGCTGCTCGCCGCCGCGCTGATCCTCCTCAGCTGGGCCACGTGCGGGGCCTTCGCCATCCTGCTCGCTTACCTGTACTACGTGGCTAAGGTGCGTCACACCCGTAAGGCAGAGGGCGAGGCGTGGGATCAGGCAGCCGTGCACGCGTGTTGTTAACAAACACTTTAATTACTGCTGCAGTCACTCCATGTTGTATAACTGCTTTTAAGTGTAAAGGTTTTTAACATCTTTGTTACTTAAAAAAAACACACACACACACAATAAAAATAAATAAATATTTATTTATTTATTTATTTCAGTTTTACAGTTAACTATATATGTATATAGTTAACTGTAAAACTGAAATTATTAGTCTGAGTTGAGTTCATTAAAAAAATGGGGGAGGGGGGGTGAAGGAAGATAGGATCTGTTTCAAATCGCTTCCTGCACTTGCAAGTAATGTTGACTTGTACAAAACATTTCCCCAGGGCAATTTTTATTCACACCCCCTCTCAGCAGGGCTTATAAACAAAACAGAAGGTTATGTCAGAGGATCCAGCGTTCAGTCAGGCCGGAATCTTGCATAATGCTACCTATGTCGCTGAGGACTCAGAGGACAATGATAGAAATAATTGGGCTGATAAGTCTCCTGGGAAGTCACACGTGCAGGAAAGCTGATCGCTTTGCAGGAAAATAGACACTGCATGCCCTTGACGTTCGTCTCATGTAGAGATGGTTGACTCCAGAATACATAATATTTTTTTCTTTCTGTAAACAAAGGTTCATTTGCATCTGCTTTTAATGCAAATGCATGCACATTATAGATTATTTTCATCAGAAATAAAACTAGAACTATTCTAATTTATACATATAATATTTTGAGTTTCTAATTGAATATTTTAAACAACTCACCCAGTACGCCAAACTTTCTCAAATACTTACTAGTAAGCATGAGAGAGGACAATGAAGGGAAAAGGAGACATGTATAATACTTTCAACAATAAAGAATTTTTAAAAATACTTAAGCAAATCTAGTAAATTAAACTTACAGACACCCTCAGATTCTTATAAACATTTCACTGCCACATATAATTGAGTTCAGATTTTCAAAGATTTGCAATATATAAAACATGTTACATTTATACTAGACTGAATAGAATCACATGTTTTATTCACAAGACACTTTAAGTCGCTACAGCAAGGCATTTAACAGAGGCTCCTGAGTCTGAGGTATAACACTATATCCTGGCTCCAACGTACTCTGGAAGTTTTATTATTTTGTTTGCTTTTTAATTCATAGTAGCAAGCATGTGTAGTTATTATTTATCTTGTTTAAAAGAATACTTTTAAATGTTTAAGTGAATTTTTAATCGTTTGGATTTTTTAAAATTTTAGATTACAGTGCTTCTCAATTTTGACATAAACAGAAAGAAAAATTAAATGATCATTTCTTTTTCCTAGATTGTTCATCTGCAAGCCAGTGTAACAAGTTTTAAAAATAGCCAAGCTGTGGTAAGTTTTATTTTCAGAACTCTACATCGCTTCAATATGAAAGAACGTGGGAAATTTTTAAAGTTTAGCTTGTTTTTTTAGTACTGGGATTTCACACTGTTTAAATGGTTTTATAAACTTAAGTGATTTTATAAAAAGTGAACTTAATGGCCGACCGGTGTGGCTCAGGGGTTGAGCATTGACCTATGAACCAGGAGGTCGCAGTTTTTTTCCTTGTCACAGCACATGCCCAGGTTGCAGGCTCTGTCCCCACTGGGGGACATGCAGGAGGCAGCCAATCAATGATTCTCTCATCATTGATGTTTCTATCTCTCTCTCCCTCTCCCTTCCTCTCAGAAATCAATTAAAATACTTTTTTAAAAAAGTGAACCTAATGAATATTAAAACAGAGTTGGATTCTCTCAAGTTTAATTTGTCAGTATCGTTTTTGTTATTACAAACTATATTTTAAATTTTAAGTAATTACTTAGAAAAGATATTTTTAACAGTGGACATGGCAAGGCAAAGGAATAAAAGTTTTATCCCTGATGACCTCTTTACCATGAGGTAATTTCAGTATTTCTTTTTAAAAATATATATATTTTATTGATTTTTTACAGAGAGGAAGGGGGAAAGATAGAGAGTTAGAAACATCAATGAGAGAGAAACATTGATCAGCCGCCTCCTGCACGCTCCTTACTGGGGATGTGCCTGCTACCAAGGTACATGCCCTTGACCGGAATCAAACCTGGGATCTTACCGAGACTGGTTTGGCTCAGTGGATAGAGCATCAGCCTGCAGACTAAAAGGTCCCAGGTTCGATTCCAGTCAAAGGCATGTACCTTGGTGGCGGGCACATCTCCACTGTGGGGCGTACAGGAGGCGGCTGACCGATGTCTCTCTCTCATCAATGTTTCTGACTCTCTATCCCTCTCCTTCCTCTCTGTGGAAAATCAACAAAATATATTAAAACAAAACAAAATAAAAACCTGGGACCCTTCAGTCCGCAGGCCGGCGCTCTATCCACTGAGCCACACCGGTCTCGGCAATTTCGGTATTTTCTGTCCATTTGGTGATAGACGGGGAGGCAATGGGGCCGTTGACTCTGAGTCTCCGTAAAGCCGCGTGCGATTCACCCAGCACCCTGCTGTGTCTGCCGCTTGCTCCGCAGAACGGGAAGCGCTGCCGCAGGAGTGACCAGAGGTGCCAGCAGCACAGGGAGGCGGCCGCGCCCCGGCCCCGCCTGTCGCCCGGGGAGGCGGAGGACAGCCTGCGCATGCACGCGGCCCTGGCGCCCCTGCTGGCCTGGGCGGTGGTGCTGAGCGCGCCCTCGCTCGTCTACTGGTGCAAGAACCTGCGGTGCGTGCTGCCCGGCCGGGGGGACGGGCCGGGGCGTAAATGACCCCCGGGACCCCGGGACTTTCTTTCCGTGCAGTCACATCTCCTCCGCTCCGGGAGAATAGAAGCTTTGGGGAAGGCCACTTCCCCCAAACCTGCCCCCCACAAAGGGGCGATGGTCCCCTCTCCCCTTCTTTCTGTGAGCGAGGCCTGGGAAAAGGTGCTTGGCTTGGTTGCTCTCAGGTACTCATCCTGCGAGTGCTCGGTGTATTTTTCAATCCATGGGCAGTTTCATGTGTTCTTCAACTTGGGGGGGAAGAAAAAATCCTTCCACCTAAAAATATGAGAAATCATGAAAAAAAAAAGTGTGTGTTTTTTTCCAACATGGCCCAAACGTTGAACTAAAATAAATGATCAGTTGTGACTCGAATGAAACCAACATTGGCTCTGCTACCTTGATAAGGGTCCTAGGTCAGTAAGAATCCGAAATGGTCCTCAAAGCTATTTCTAGAATGTCTAGTTATTGATAAATTGGTTCAAAAAAATAAATTAGGCTGCCAATCTAAGTAATCATTGACCCTCTACTCAATAAAGTTTTCAGGAATTATATAAACCTTTTAGGTTACCTAACTACTGGAAATACTGTTTGTTTTAATGGATAGAACCAGAATCAGTGTGATAAGTTGAATCACAGATTACCAGATGTTAACCTCCTTCCTTTGTTCTTCCTTTTAGTCAAAGATCAGATTTTTTTGGTCCCATATTTGGGGAGAGTTATTGAAGGAGCACACATTTATGATTCTGAAAGGCTACAGGTATTTCACTGGCAGTACATGCAAGAGATGAGAATCTGAATTTTAAAAAGATAAGGAACCATTACTGTATGTAGACCTTTATTTCACCTTTCTTTTTAAGCAGCCTTAATAAATTTTCAGTAATTTGTTTTATAAAATTTTTATGTGAGCTTTCAGGCATATACTTACAAAAAGGAAGTGTGTTCGTAATGAATATTTTTTACCTCCTGTAGTAGTTTCTGAACATAATTCTCCTTATAAAACTTGGGTATAAAGATGATCTAGAGCAAAAATTATTTATCAAAGATTTCGTGAGCTGCTTAGAGCTCTCTTGTGCCTCTATTGTTACTGGAACATTTTGAAATTTTCTGAAGTTGATTGACTCTGATCATGTGAGATGCTCAGGTGTGCCTTGATGATTTATGTCTTATTTTATTTTTTCTCTTTGATGTAGGTATTACTTTAAACTTAATCCTGATCCATGTAAACCTTTGGCATTTATCCTTATTCCAACGATGGCCATTCTTGGAAACACTTACAATGTTTCAATAAAATCAAGGTATGGTTGTTTAATCTTTCTTTTTCTCACATCTGTTCCTTTCTTTTATAAAGTCTGAAGCATGATCTTCCTAATACTTTGACTATTTCTCTAGGGAAAACTATAATAGTAATTACGGTATAAATGTAAATATAGTTTATATGAAAGTATACTTGTTTTCTTAATTATGGGTTTAACTTATTAGGATATAATAATGTTTTTTTCTTTTTAAAAAGTTAACCCGTAAAAGGTATGACATCTAAGATTTGTTTCCCAAAAACAGGAGAGTGGCAGTGGGTAGTAATATAGGTAAAGTGACTTTGGCCATGATTTGATAATTGTTGAAACTGGATACAGGAGGGTCATGTACCAGGAGTCTACTTGCGTCTGCTTATGTGTAAAACTTGACTTTTCGTTGGCTGGTTGTTTGCTCTCAGAACCTTTCTGTTGATTCTGGCAGATGTTCTAGAATCAGGCGGGCCCGGGGGTTAGTCTGGGCTGTTATCCAATAGCTCTGTATCCTTTAGGCAAGTTTCTTAAACCCTCCCATCCTCCGTTTCTCTGTTTGCAAAGGGAAAGGTCTTTCCTGACAGGACAGACACTGCTGGTGCAGGTGCTTCCCTGACTCGTGATGGTCAGGGAATAAGACCGCTTAGCACAAATGGAAAAAACCGGAAGCTGAAAATTTCATGCACTTACCGCTACCCCAGAGGACATTGGTGGTGGACCGGGACCTGTGCTCCCTGCTCCCAGCATCCAGGAGGGTTGTCACCACCGGTGCCAGTCAGGGAAAGATCAGAATTTGGATTGTAATTCCTGTTGAATGCATATTGCTTTCCCACCATCAACAAATCCAATGATTATAACCCTAACCATCGTAAGCCAGGGACTAGCAGTATTTTCCTTTTAAAAATGTCTAGCGTCTTGTCTTTAAAAATATTTAGTGTCTTATATGCTCCTCTTACAAATTAAGGATGGTTCTTTATTTTAAAATATATTTTATTGATTTTTCACAGAGAGGAAGGGAGAGGGACAGAGAGTTAGAAACATCGATGAGAGAGAAACATCGATCAGCTGCCTCCTGCACACCCCCCACCGGGGATGTGCCCGCAACCAGGGTACATGCCCTTGACCGGAATCGAACGTGGGACCTTTGAGTCCGCACACCGACGCTCTATCCCCTGAGCCAAATAGGCCTCGGCAGGTTTCTTTTTTATTTGGGTTTTTTTTTTTTTTTTCCTTTGGCCATTTTATGTGGGGTTTTAAATATTTCAGTAGCTGAGTCTGAGTCAATATTATTGATTATTGTTGTTAGGATAGATTTCTAGAGATAGAATCGCCAAATCAAAGTCCAGCTAGTATTTTTCTTTTGTTGAAAACTTAAAAGATGAAACAAAAAACTAGTTACTTTACGGAAATATGTTTTTCTTCTTTCTAACCAAACTATGGCTTGGCTGGGTCATTTTTTAAATGATGGACAGCTGAATTCTTTATGTGAGAAACGGCTTCATCTAAAATCACTGACAACACCTTCCCAAAACCGCGCCGATGGGCCGCATACGTGTGCTCGGCGTGTGCTCCCTGTGACGTGTGTCTCTCTCCCCGCAGTAAACTGCTGAAGACGGCTTCCCGGCTCCCGCTGCCCCTGGCTATCGGGGTGATTGCCTTTGGGGCCACGCACCTGTACCGGGTCCCCTGCTTCGTCTTCGTCCCCCTCGCCCTCCACGCCCTGTGCAACTTCCTGTGAGCGACGACGCGGCCGCCTCGGGGCTTGGGGGCCGGAGGGACCGCGCAGACCGTCCACGCGGACGAGACCCTCCGGAGGAGACGCGCCTGTGTTTCCAGCGCCGGACACGGGCCATGCGGTTGGGATGCTGGCGGAGAGGGTGGGAGTGCGGTGTGTGTGTGATGTGGCGTCTGTCATCAGCGAAAGGACCGGTGGACACGGTCTGGGGGGCCCGTCTGCGCATCGGCTCGTCCGACTGGCCACGGGGGTCGGGATCGTGTGCCAAACCCTCAGAAAAGGTGACGCGTTTTATCTGCTCATTTTATCCAACTCTCTGCTGAGAAGTGGGTGACTGTGTTTCTGCCACTCTGTTGTGAAAACAGTCCTGAAAGAGGGGGAAATTCACAGCGGTGGCGTTTCTCCAAAATGAAGTGGCCACCGAGAGTCTCTGGCCAGTTTTCAGCAGCTACGGCGACCGACGTAGATCTCCTCTTTTTCTCTCACGTCGGTGAAAACCCACCTTTTTATTCGAAGGAGGCACGTTTCCTTAGGAACCAGTGCAACACTGATGGATGGAAACCTAATTCCAACTCAGAACGTCATGAGATTTCCTTGTGACTTTTCAAAATGCAGGTCTTAGTCTGATTCTCAGTGAATCTGAGGACGCGGTAGCAGGTCCGTCGCTCAGTCTATACCACTCGGTTTACCAGTTTAGCCATCGACCATGGCTGCCAAAAGTGCCTCCGGTTAAGGAGTGTTAAAGAATGAATGTCAGCGGTCAGAAAAACTCCAGGCTGGGCGATTGGGGGGAAGGGGAGGGGGATTAGCATGATCAAGTACAGAACCACATTTGATGCATAAAATTAGAATATTAATGGAGTTACAGACACACTGTGACCCCATTAACAGCAGAGGTGTGAACAGTGTACCTGAATCATTGGGAGGCGTTAGCCACTGATTTAACGGACGGGATATTAATCTGCCAAGGTGATTGCTCTTTGGCAGATGAGAGAATAGCATTTCTACTTCATTAGCCAGCGGAGTAGGAAGGAGGAAATGGAGCTGAGTGTCTTTGCCTTAAGAAAACCTCAATCGGGCGGAGGTGTCCTGGCCAGTAGGGTCCTTCCTTTAGATCAGCGGTTCTCAACCTGTGGGTCGCGACCCCCTTGGGGGTCAAATGACCCTTTCACAGGGGTCGCCCGAGACCATCGGAAAATGCAGATATTGACGTCACGATGCAGAACAGTAGCAACATTTCATGGTTGGGGGTCACCACCCCATGAGGAGCTGTATGCAGGGGTCGCGGCCTTAGGAAGGTGGAGAACCGCTGCTCTAGATGTATCTGCTGTCAACGCCTCAAACCTCCCGGGTCTGTGTCTCCGTGATTCCACCCGTGAGCTGGCGTCTTTCTCAGCCCAGGAATGTTCTGGAGTCCGGCTCATCTACCATTGCCTCTGGGTCCCTCGCAGCCTCCAGCTACTACTGCCTGTGGAGGGTCACCCCATGTTCCTGCCTGAACGGGGTCCCCACTCCTCTTCTCCGCGATCCCTCAGGTCCCTGCCCTTCTGGTATCCGTTAACGAGAGCCGGGCTGCTTTTCTGAGACTGACGAGTTTGCTCGAGTCCCTGGTTGTCTCTGTCAGCTTCGTGCCTCGTGCTCTGAAGTCACATTTGCTCTCAGAATTCCCCTGACGGGCAGTGGTAACCGCATGGTCCACGTGGCAGACGGGCCAGGCTCTGACCTGAGAGCGTAGCCAGAGGATAAAACACAGAGCGTGTGTGTGCAGCACCCAGAAGGAAGAGAGGTTCGTAGATGAGACACTCGTCCCGGCGCCTGGCACAGGTATCGATGCCAATAAAAGGGTAAGATGCCCCTCAGACTGGGAGACCCTCTGGACAAAGCCCTGGCCGCTCAGGACGAGGCAGGCCGCCAAGGCTGGGGGTACCCATCGCAGAGCCCCACGGCGGGGGGGCAGGGCCTCCCTGTGGGCGGGGATCAATGGCGGAGCCAGGCCAGGTGGGAAGAGCCTCCGTCTGCGGGGCACTGATCTGGGGGCCCGTGACCCATCGCCCCACAGAGAGAGGCCCAGGCCACTGGCCAGCAACATGGGTGGGTGGGCAGGGCCTGCCAGCTCTCTCCCCACAGAGGAGGCCCAGGCCAGCCGGGCGATGGCACTCTATGCCTTCTGCCCGCAGAGGGAGCAACCGGTGGCAGAGTGGGGGCAGCGCCTCACAGGTGGCGAGCAGTGGCAGCCTGGGGGTGGGTGGGAAGGAAAGCCCCAATAAGCCCCTTCCCCCACCAGCCCTGCCTCTATCTGCCCCCCCAACTCCTGACCTCCCAGGCCTTCATTGACAGAATATGTCTGAAGACCGGCTGTTCTCACAATGTACCTCTGAAGCCAAAAGAAGCCTATCGTAGAGAAAGGGCAAACTGCAATATTAAAATATTTCCTCTAATTAATTCCCTCTAAATGTGCACGAATTTCGTGCACCGGGCCACTAGTATTTAAACAAGGACACATCTGCCTATGTTTTCATCTTCGGTATTGCATCTAAATTAGTGTGACGTCTTGCTCTATGGTGAGACTGAGTGCAAAAGCTGAGTATCACTGCATTTGCAACTTTGGTAAATTAGAAGCGGTTGGGAACGTTTTTTAAAGCGCCAGGACCTCCTGTGACTGGCATTTGTTGGCTGCTTCTCCTCCTCAGTGCTGTGGATTTGTGGCCGGGTGTATCAGAGGAAACACGGGGCCTTGTGAAGCTGGCCGGGGGGTCAGTTTGGGGAGCATGGCACTCCCCAGGATAAAGGAAGCCACAAAAGCCTCTTCGAATTATGGAAATAGACCCTGACACCCAACCTTGGGAAATAGATGTAGAAGATAATTTTACAGAATTTTAAGACGACAGGGAGCTGAACGTTTTCCCGGTCTTGTTAAATAAAGCACATCTCAAATTCCTTAAGGAGCTTTCATTTATGCACCAGAGGCCCAGTGCACGAAATTCATGCACAGGTAGGGTCCTTAGCGGCTGCCGGCTAGAGCCGGGGCCCGCCTCCCCACTGCCAGCTGGGGTCTTCCTTCAATCCACACTGCCCCCTGGTGGTCAGTGCACATCATAGCGACCAAGCGAACTCCCAGTCAGTCAAACTCCCAAGGGGACACTTTGCATAGGAGGCTTTTATATATATAGATATTACTCATCATTCTTCAGCAACCCAAGGACATAGGAAGTCAACATAGTACAATGAAATACGTAATTTAAAATGCCTGTCTTAAAGGAAAATATGATTAAAAACCAAGCCATTCTTCGTTGTTAATAAGGAAAAAATGATAGGAAAGAAAAACCAGGGCAGCATTCCTGATAAGTTACTACAGGTGCTCCAGAGGTCACTGTTACTGGGAATAGATGGTGGATACAGAAGACTGAATGTTGTATATGAATAATTCTTAGTTTTAAGAATGGAACAAAATTTGGACATAGAATAGACAGCTATTTCATTAATGGTATAAATTCAGGCAAGGGCAAAAAGTAGGTTTACAGTTGTTTGTATGGAGAACAATAATAAATAATAATATAAGAATAAACTGTGCTTTACATACTTAAAACTGTAAAAAGCTACTCTTGCCTACCCCTGTATAAGAGTACATCTGAATTGATAACAAGCTTCCAATGTTAGGTGATATTCTAAGCTACATCATGGTTACATTGATAATGGCTGAAAATTTTTAAATCAAGTACAGTACTGACAAAAAGTGTTTGATGTGGTACACTTCCAAAAAATAACTATTTTGAAATACCAAGTAACTTGACTTTGTATAGAAGTTGATATATATATGAGTCAGAATTTTTCTGCACTGATTCTGTACATTATAACTTTGAACACTTATAGGAAAACTGTTGTTGTATTTTGATTAGTTGAATGTAAATTTGTTTGCATATTTGAATCCTAATATTAGTTTAGGAAATCTAAAAGTAGCCTTTTTTTCCAAAGTTCATATGCTGGTGGTTTGTTTTTTTGTGTTTTTTAATGTTATCTTGGTTTTTAGTATTTGTATAGTAATGTTACTAGTAAAAGATTTATAGACAAAGAATTTAATTATTAACTTCAGAAGCTTAAATGATAGGCATATTTTATATTTCGTGTTTTACTGGTTTTGTTTCATATTGCACTTTTTTTACATCCCTTTTTAAAGAAAAAGACACATTTGAATTTTTTTAGAATCAACCTCTACATTGGAAAATATAACTGTATTCCTCTGGCTAGCAAAACGCACTTTGCCACCAACGCTAAAGGAAAATGTAAAAATACCTCCGGATATTTGTGCCAATGAACTTTTCTTAGCCTATTGGGATTAGAGCAAAAACAAACTTTCCTGTATTTTTCATGCAGGACTTATATTAAGTATGTAAATCCTCAGAACTTCTACTCCAGACGCGAATTTGTGTTTGAAAATACAGGAAAGCATGTGTTCTGTTTCATCTAGTTTCTGGAATAATGAATGCTCTCTGATATTGGGGGTAACAGTTAGTTCACCCAGTCATGATGTTTCCGTAATGAATGGAAGTACTCGCTGGAAGTAGTTTTACTTTAGATTCATTCTGTGATGTAGGACTTCTTTCGTTGTGCCGATCATTTTTAGCACGGGTATCTCTCACTTACGTAATGAAAGATAGAATCTGTCTTGTTTGTATTGCCATTCAATGCCTTTGTTGCAATCACGTATTTCACAGGAGAAGATTTATCCACTTGACTCCCAACATAGTACAATGAAATACATATTTAAAATGCCTATCTTAAAAGAAAAGTTTTAAAAAACCAAGTCTTTACTGCTGACATGTTAACCTTGGGCCAGGGTTGTACTCTTAAGAGAAAAGTAGAAATAGGACGGATTCAAGAGCTGTTATGTTTACCCAATTAAGATTCTTTTTTTTTACTTTTTTCTTTTTCACAATATTGACTTCTTTACAGAGAGAAGGGAGAGGGATAGAAAGTCAGAAACATCGATTAGACAGAGACATGAATCAGCTGCCTCCTGCACACCCCCTACTGGGGATGTGCCCGCAACCAAGGTACATGTCCTTGACCGGAATCGAACCTGGGACCTTTCGGTCCACAGGCCGACGCTCTATCCACTGAGCCACACCGGTTTCGGCCCCAGTTAAGATTCTTTAACTTCTCCCCTGAATGCATCCTCAAAGGGAATTTCCGCCCCTCCCAGGACTGGACTTTCTGTAGCTTAACGTCAGGCATAATGCTGATGCCATTCCCACCAGAAGCCCCGGCAGTGAAGAGGCGGCTAGGGGTGACCTAGTAACCTTGTGGGGACTTGGACCTCACGCGGATATTAGTAAAGAGATGACAGACGGGCCCTACACACCAAGCGACCCTTGTTATTCAGAGTAAGTTGTCCCTTGTGTTGCATAATCTCATTCTGCATAGAGATGCCTGGCTTTAACATAGCCATGCTTCCCACATAATCACAGGTGTGTGTGCTGGGATATTGGTAGAAATCACCCCCACTTCCCCCACGGTGGAGGGGGAAACTCCACTTTTTACTGTCTATACCAGTGGTTCTCAACCTGTGGGTCGTGACCCCTTTGGGAGTTGAACGACCCTTTCACAGGGGTCGCCTAAGACTATTGGAAAACACCTATTTCCCGTGGTCTTGGGAACCAACACACCACTCCTTGGTGTAGCAAAGTGTAGCCATGTATTTTACTGTTGTCATAGGAAGACTGTTGCCCATGCTACACCACGATTCAAGACAACATTTCATTTATTTGTCATTAGAAATAAATATTTCACAATATACAATTACATGTTGTTTTTGTGATTAATCCCTATGCTTTTATTATGTTCCATTTGTAACAACGAAAATACATCCTGCCTATCAGATATTTACATTACAGTTCATAACAGTAGCAAAATGACAGTGATGAAGTAGCCACGGAAATCATTTTATGGTTGGGGGTCACCATCCCATGAAGAGCTGTCTTCAAGGGTCGCGGCCTCAGGAAGGTTGAGAACCACTGGTCTGTACATTAGGGAATTGCATTGTGTATTTACTTTTTTTTTTTTTAATATAAAAGTGACTATTATTTTAAAGCGATTGTCAGATGGTTTCTTAAACGTAGGAATAACTCAATGTAGCAGCGAACCCAGGAGAAACCAGACTGAAATGGAATGCGTATGATCACTGTGACCTTGAACTTAGAGTCGTTGGGATAAAACAGACGGTGCCTTAAAACGGCGGAGGGAGGCCCGCACGCCTCTGACGGGGCCCCGCCCGCTCCTTGGAGGCTGGCGAAGTGGACGGGTCCAGGAAGAGCTGCCCAGGTCCCCTTTGTGTCTCAGATTAGAACGAGCTTACACTTCGTAGGCGCAGGAATCAACGTTCGGTGGAAGTTTATCATGGACATTACTTTTCCGGAGAAGGTGGTGGTACTTGTGAACTTACTACCCATGGAAAGCCTAATTTTCAATGTAATGGTTCGTCTTTTTAAATAAATACTCTGTCGAAGACAGATTTCTTCCCTAACACCTGCACTTCTTTTTCCTCGGATGACCGAGGTGTGTGTTTATGTGTAAAATAAAGTAATTTTACCCCCTGTTGACGTTTCGGTAATTAATCTCCGACTCGTGGAAGTGTATTTTTAAATGTTATCGGACCCTTTCCTGTTTCTCCCCTTCCCGATTGTTCAAGAGAACTGGTCCCAGTGTTGTTTGCTCTTTCAGGTGAAGACTCGCGTTTCTCCCTTGCTCCTTTCAGATAACGGATATACGTTATTGAGACAAATTCATTCATCCAGGTCTGCTTTCTTTTTCTTTTCTTTTTTTAAATTTAATCCAAGAATATTTTCCCACTGATTGTTAGAGAGTGGAAAGGAGGGAGGGAGGGGAAGAAAGAGAATCGTCTATGGGAGAAAGACACATCAGTCGGTTGCCTGGCCCTGACCAGGGAATGAACTTGCAACCCAGGCAGGTGTTCTTGACCAGGAATTGAACCCCCAACCCTTCAGTGCTCCGGCCGACACTGTAACCATTGAGCAACACCAGCCAGGGCGAGGAGGTCTGCTTTTTCCTGGGAAAGGATTCTTCCTCTCCTTTCTTTTTTCTTTATTTTTTAAATATATCTTATTAATTTTTACAGAGAGAAACATCGATCAGCTGCCCTTGGCACAACCAAGGTACGTGCCCCTGACTGGAATCGAATCTGCCACCCTTCAGTCCGCAGGCCGACACTTTATCCACTGAGCCACACTGGTTTGGGTTCTCCTCCTTTCACTGGGAATATAAAGAGGGGACATTGTCTGAGGACTCAGTGTTGTGACTTGGCTGTCATCTCACTAATAACCTAATTCTTCAACGTGATTCAATGTTTTAACTTCAAATCCCAGGAGCTTTCAGGACAAGCGATATAAGGAGATTCCAGGAGATTCATTTACTCCCTCAACCCCTGACCTTTAACCTCAGTCCCCCCCACCCTGCCGTTAGAAACAATGGTAACAGCCCCTCCCCAGACTCTCCTTCCCCACCGTCTCCTCTTCACACTGAACTGCTCGGAGCTGGAGGTGCTCGCTCTCTCTCTCCTCCATCTACTCACGTCTGACCTGACCTGCACCTGCACCCGCACCCCCACCCCCACCCCAGCCTCAGGCTCCCGGGCCTCCAGCCCCCCTTCCACCCCGCCTGCCCCTCCCCACACATTGTGTCTCTTGCTGTCCGTCTTCCTGTACCTCCAGGCCTCCTTATAGAGTCTCCTATGTGGCTGTGACCTTAAAGCTTCTCCGAGCCCAAGCCCTCCCAGTGGTCGGCAAACTGCGGCTCTCGAGCCACATGCGGTTCATGAGTTTGCCCACCCCTGCCCAGACCACCTTTCTTCCATTTTCCGGTTTGCACTGAAGAACTCTCATCCAGGTACGTGCCGGTCGCTCCCCTGCTGGCCTTTCCTTCCCAGACTCGCCCTGAGCTCCAGACCGTGTGTCCCACTGTGTCTCTCCGTCACCACGTGGTCCTCAGACACAGCGTGTCGATCTGCAGGGAGCTCGTGGCCTCCCGCACCACCACCACCACCACCCCAGGCCCGGGTCTGCTGTCTCCGGGAGCCGAGCTGAGGCCGCTGAAGGAGAAGGAGGTGGTTTTAAATCTTCCTCAGTTCTGCCTCTGAGTGCCCAGGACGTGAGCAGCACCTTCTATGCCTCCCATCCGCCCAGGTCCCCGCACCCATGCTCCCTCCTGGTCCAGTTTAGCACCTCATCCTGCCGGTCTCCCGCCCCCTCTCTCTACCCGTCTCCCTTCCCCACTGCCGCCAGAAGGACCTCGGGAAAAGGCAGGTCCCACCCAGCCGCTGGGTGCAGAAAACCTGCAGCTGAACACCCCCCTCTGCCCCCTCTGCTCCCTATACCCCCCTCTTCCCGGCCTGAACCCCACTGCCTGCAGCTGATCACCCCCTCTGCCCCCTCTGCCCCCTCTGAACCGGCCTCCCCTGGCTCCGCTGCTCCCGGCTTCCTCACTCACTCTCTGGGCACAGAACCCCCTTTGGGTGAGGACCCTCCATCAGGGGCCGCCGGCCAGGCCTTGCCTCCGCTCATTGCTTTCCCGGGCCGCGTGCAGCCTGGGGTCCAGTGCGGCCGTCACCCGGTTTGCCCCCTCCTCCCTCTGTCCGCCCTCGGTTGCCTCGGCAACGCCTGCTGCCAGATGTCAGGTCACTTCTCTGGACCTTCCCTGACCCCGAGACTGAACCAGAGCTCCCGCTCTGCCCTCGCACGGCACCCGGTTCCTCCTCGTAGAAATCATCGCTGTGTGTGTTGGTAAAGAATGATTTGGGCCAAAACCAGTTTGGCTCAGTGGACTGAAGGGTCCCAGGTTCGATTCCGGTCAAGGGCATGTACCTTGGTTACGGGCACATCCCCAGTAGGGGGCGTGCAGGAGGCGGCTGATTGATGTTTCTAGGTCTCATTCCCTCTCCCTTCCTCTCTGTAAAAAATGAATAAAATATATATATATAAAAAGAATGATTTGGTTCATGTCTCTCTGGTCCGCTCGCATGCTCGTTGCATGAGGACAGTACCTGTGTTTATTCTTCTCCTTTTATCCGCAGAGCCTGGGGCGGTGTGGTCACAATCTGTTGAATGAATGAATGAATGAAGAAATAAACCAATGAAGGTCACAGAGACTTGCCCCCGGTCCAGAGGAGAGAGAGCCAGGAACTGTGGTTTTTGTCCAGGATGATGCCCTGCCTCCCCGGGACCCCGCCACTTCCCGGCCCACCCCGTCCGGTTTCTCAGCCTCGCCTGTTCCCTGCTGACATTTACCCAGCAGCACAGCGCTGTGAGTACGGTCACTTTCCCTTTCCCCATGCAGCACCTGCTGTCCTGTGGTCTGTGTGGAGGGGGTGTTATGAGAAACCAGGCCACTGTTTAAAACTCATAAAGATTCCTGAGATTCTGCCGAAACCGGTGTGGCTCAGTGGATAGAGCATCGGCCTGCGGACCGAAGGGTCCCAGGTTCCATTCCGGTCAAGGGCATGTACTTGGTTGTGGGCACATCCCCAGTGAGGGGCATGCAGGAGGCAGCTGATCCATGTCTCTCTCTCATCGATGTTTCTAACTCTCTATCCCTCTCCCTTCCTCTCTGTGAAAAATCAATAAAATACAGCGGTACCTCGAGATACGAGTTTAATTCGTTCCGTCACCTTGAGGCGTGGGAAACTAGGAGACGCTCGAGTCGAGGTAAACTGGTGGGTCGTGTGCAGCCGGCCGATCCGCGCGATGACTCCTATCTCAAATGTTGCTCGTATTTCAAAGCAAAAATCGCTTGCTCGACGGCTCGTATCTCAAAAATCTCGTATGTCAGGGCGCTCGTATCTGGAGGTACCACTGTATATATATATATTTTAAAAAGATTCCTGAGGTTCTCAGAAGAAATAAGAGGTGCAGTTCATAAAGAGCAATTTTTGTCCCTGGCCCTAGAATCTTCTGGCTTTTTTTTTTTGTGTGTGTGTGTGTGTGTGTGTGTGTGTTTTTAATGCTCTCAATTTCCAAAGCAGACTGTGCAAAAGAGCTCCCTCCCCGGTGGGCCAGTCCCCCCTTCTTCCCGCCGCCTGCCTCCTGCACCTTCTCCTCCTGCCCTTCTCCTCCTGCACCTTCTCCCGAAGCAGCGGCGGCGGCCCTCGCCGTCGGGAAGTGCCCGGGTCACAGCACCCGCAGCCTGGCCATGGCCGTGGCCGTTCTATTTATAAGACGCTGTTCTCCCTGAAGGAGCTGGGCGATGGGCTCTCAAGGGCGCTCGTGCCGAGGAGGAGAGCGGCCTCCTTGAGTGTGAACTGTCCCCGCTCACGTCAGTGACCCCCACCCGAGCCAACCCCGGGTATAAGTAGCTCCCCCGCTGTGGGCGGCAGGCGGCCACACAGCCAGACCGACTCCCGGTAAGCTCTCCGGCCCTTCCCCTGGGGTTCCTTCCACAGCCCCCCGCGGGGTGGGAGGCCCGCTGTCCGTCCCCGGGGTGCTGTGAGTCTGCCCCATGTGTGGGTGTCAGGTGCATTGCTCGGTTCCGGGTTTTGTAAGATGGGTTCGGGGTGCTTTTTGGTTGGTTTGTTGTTGAAGAATTCCACTTTTTTTTTTTTTTTGAGAGGGAGAGAGAACAGGTGTCTTTTTTATAAAGATCACAGGTTCTGCTCAGAGTTGGGAGGTGGTGCTCACATCACTTTGCTCATCATTGCGTCAGGTGCTAACTTTCGGGGACCCCCTTAAACAAATCGAGCGGATTTGGAATTCTCATTTGCCAATGAATCTGGAGAAAAAGAGGGCTGTAAAATTCAGGTGCACCAGGATGCTATTTCTTCTCCCTTTAAAAAGGACTCTGTTTTGCCGAGACCGGTTTGGCTCAGTGGATAGAGCGTCGGCTTCCAGACTGAAAGGTCCCAAGTTTGATTCCGGGCAAGGGCATGTACCTTGGTTGCGGGCACATCCCCAGTGGGGGGCGTGCAGGAGGCGGCTGATGGATGTCTCTCTCTCATCGATGTTTCTGACTTTCTATCTCTCTCCCTTCCTCTCTGTAAAAAATCAATGAAAAAAAAAAAAGACTCTGTTTTTATTCTTCGGTTGTTCTCTCTCTCCCTTCCTTCCTTCCTTCCTTCCTTCCTTCCTTCCCCCTCTGTCTCCCACCCTCCCTCCCTCAGTGGAGACCCTGCGTTTCCCCTCACCCTC
>PVJN01002674.1:63196-113784 GCA_004026805.1 Lasiurus borealis
TGTGTGTGTGTGTGTGTGTGTGTGTGCTGGCTGTGGCTTGGGGTGTGGGTGCGCCGCCCTCTGCCAGGACGCAGGGCACAGCAGGCTGCCGGACTGGGGGAGGCCCCAGGCCAGAGCTCTGCCTGCCAGGGAGCAGGCCTCCTGTTGTTCCTCTCGCCCATCCACACCTGCCTCAGTGAGCGCCCAGGGCTCCTTCCTGTGGAAGTGGTCTGTGCACACACCCATGCAAAGCTTTACACATGTATGTACCCATGTCCCACAGGAAAGCTGAACGGCCAGGTCTGGGCAGAAATGATTTCAGAATTCGATGATCGAGGTCTTGTTCTCAGTCAGAGAGGAGGCTCCCAGCTCTGGCCACCGTGGAGGTCAAGGTAGTCTCTGACCTTGGTATTCAGAGATGGTTTACAAGGCCCCTCACCGGCGAGTGAGCTTGTTTGGGGTGCAAGTGTCAGAGAGGAGGCAGGGTGGGGAGTGCGGGTCGGAGAGGGAAGGAGTGGCCAAAGCTTGTACTTCTTCTTCTTTTTTTTTAATATATTTTATTGATTTTTTACAGAGAGGAAGGGAGAGGGATAGAAAGTTAGAAACATCAATGAGAGAGAGAGACATCAATCAGCCATCTCCTGCATGCCCCCTACTGGGGATGTGCCTGCAACCAAGGTACATGCCCTTGACCTTAATCAAACCTGCAAAGCTTATACAGTGGTACCTCGATATACAAGTGCCCTAACATACAAGATTTTTGAGATACGAGCCGTCAAGCGAGCTATTTTTGCTTTGAAATATGAGCAACAGTTGAGAGAGGAGTCATCGCGCGGATCAGCCCGCTGCACACTACCCACCAGTTTACCGCGACTGGAGCATCTCATAGTTTCCCATGCCTCAAGGTTACGGCACGAATTAAACTCGTATCTCGAGGTGCCACTGTACTTCTACTTCCAAGTTTCCACCTCCCGCCTCCTAGGGAAGCTCCCCCATCAATTCGGGGGGACATATTCGCCTGTGAGTACTTTGGGGTGTTTAACTGATAGCTTTCCTTTCTCTGTGCAGTTTTTCAGAACCCTTCAGGCGTATTTGAAGGCAAGAGGCCTTGACCTTGAAAGGTTCCCAAGTACTTTCTCCGAGAGCGAGAGCCCCCGAGCCCTCTCTGTGCAGGCCGAGCTCATGGCCGCTGCCTTCGCCGAGTACAAGGAGCAGAGACGCCCCTTTCCCAGCGACCCCGAGGCCGGCGGCTCCTCCCGAGAGCAGGTGAGAGACTTGTCACTTGCAATGTTTGGATTTGGTTCAGTTATTTCATGTCTGTTTTAAGGAGGAATGACCGTGATGACATGTTAAGCATAGTTTTCTGGGAAGAGATATAGTAAAATGAGAGAGAGACATTGGTCAGTTGCCTCCTGCACGCCCCACACTGGAGATGTGCCTGCAACCAAGGTACATGTCCTTGACGGGAATCGAACCTGGGACCCTTCAGTCTGCAGGCCGACACTCTATCCACTGAGCCAAACCGGTTTTGGCAGGATCATCACTCTTAACAGGATGATTGTATTTAGTGGAATACCACACACTTTGCCTATATCCTTTTTCCCCCAGACCAGGTCAGATAGCTGAGTTGTGTGGAAAAACCATATATATATATATATATAAAATAAGTGAAATTGTGCAGTTGGATTAAATAGAAAGTAAAGTTTAAAAATAGTTCTTCTTAGAAGAAAGTCATAAGCATATATTTGATCTTGAACACCCTCACCTAGAGAAAATAAAGTAAAATAGTAAAGATGATTTCTTTTCTCATAGGAAAAAAGGCTAGAATATATTTATGTTTAATATTTGAAATTTATTATTCTTTTTACGGTAGCATTCCTACCAAATGAGTACCTATCAAAAAAAAAAAAAATAGGTGCGGTGCGTTCCGAGAAGCTACATTATGATTCTAGCCAGTTAGCTTTTTGTTCGGCCGAGTAATTACGATTCAGTTCCCTATAATAAAGGAAAATGAATCATAATTAAAATCTCCTTCTCTTCCTCCGCCACCTAGGAAGGAAGCTGTGAGGAAGCATGCCGCTCTTGCCTTCCATTGTGCACGTGGAAGGATTTTGACGATCGTTTCTTGTAAATGTGATGATTTAAAAAAATAATAATGTCATTTTTAAAAAGAAGATGCAACTTACCGTGTGGTAGATGCACTAGAAACCTGTCCTGCGTGAGAATGTAAAATAGAATAAGCAGAAAGAGGATAAGGAAGCATCATCCCTTTAGCTGGTTCTCACACGTGGTCCCCTGACCACGGATGGTTCCTGAGGTCCCCAAAGTTGGGGACCGCTGGTTTAGGGAAACCTCAGAAGCTACAATAGGACGGTTATTAGTACCCAGCGCCCCCTTCCGAAGAAGACAGTCCTGCATGCAGCTTGCTTTAAGCCTTCCAGCCTCCCCCTAGAATAAATAAATGGCAGGTGCTAACCTCTAACCTTACCGAACATGTCAAAGGAAATATCAAATACATACTGTCTTTCATGTGAGCATGGAGTGAGGTGTTGTTTGGGGGTGGGCGGGGCTCGGAGAAAGCACCTACTGGGTGCGATGGTAACATAGTGGGACTCTCAGGATGCGTGGGGGGAAGAAGCAAAGCGTCTGGTTCAGAGAAGTCTTCATCATAAGCTCGCCTTTCCCGGCAGCCGGTGAGCCAGGGAGGGCGGAGAGTTTTTGCTGGAAGACGCTGCTCTTCGCGTCTCGGTGCTAATGGCACCGGCTCCATCTTCTGTCTCATTAGAGCGTTTTCTTGTTCTTGCAGGTACCCGGCTATTTTTAAACCCGGAGGAAGCCGCTCGTCAGAAGGAGTCAATCGTGGTCACTGCCAGTTTGTAACGGTTCTAGTCTATGTTTCCATCTTTGCACATAAACAGCTTGACCTGTGGGACCTGTGTGCCTGCTTTGTGCTGTTTTCCCACTTTATGACCATACATGTCAACGTAAAGCGCTGCATACGATGGCAGGTTATCAAGACACCACAGAGTCAAAGAAATGACTAAAGGAAGGTTCCTCTCGGCATGTCTGATGTGTGTCTATTGCTTTTAGCATCCATCTGAAAGGGGTGCTGCTCACTTTTACTGGGGTTCATGCTGTGTACAGGGGTTTGGGTTGAACACGGTCTTTTTTGGGGACAAGACACACTCGCGCGTTCAGCACGTGCTGTTGAAAGAACTCCCAGTCTTTCTCTCACTCCAAGGCGGGTCAGGGATAAGCATCCACAGTTCAGTGGAAACAGAAAGCAAAGGATCATGGGATGTTAGAATTGCCGGGGTCCCTGGGGGAGGCTCTCTGCCACTGTGCTCAGCGGTGGACGTTGTGCTACAGCAAGTATCCTGGTCCCCCTGTCTCTCCCGCGCATACACACACACACACACACACACACACCCTCAGGAAGAGAGGGCCGGAGGGACAGGGAGTGGGGTAGGTGGACGTGGGCAGTCACAGGGACGGGGAGAAGAGGAAGACAGAAATATTACAGCTCCAGTTACACTGCCACCTTCCGACCTGCAAGAGAACGTTCAACTCCTGCTTTTGTTATGCCCAGAGTTCGGGGTCCCCAACAATCGACCACCAGGGAGCCTTTTTCCGATGCAAAAGCAAAGAGTCTTTATTCAAACCCGGGTGTGGCTCCCAGCCTCTTTCTGGCGCAGCAGCGAGACGAGAGAGTGAGCCGGGTGGGAACAGTGAGTTATATGGGGTAGGATATTGGGAGGGGGCTTAGGGAAGTGACAAGGGTTGCAGAGATTGGTCACTTGAATTGGGGTCTTTCTGTGGTTTAGCATCATTAGGACCCTCGCTGTGTTCCTGGAGCTCCATTGGTCCATTTGAGTGGTGGTCGGGGAAGCTAGGACATGGCTGGCACACCTGTGGCCCCTCCCGGAAAAGGGAGGGGGCTTAGGCAGGGGGCCCAGCCCTAGAGGACAAGATGGAGGGGAGTGCGTTTCTGCTCTGTCCTTTCACTTTATAGCAGGACTATCCTTGCACCCCTTGCTCCCTGCTCCCCAGTCTCCACCACTGTTATTCCCGGGTCCCAGGCAGCCGATAATTAACAAGCGCTTCTAAGGCAGCTCGGCTTCGGGGGGGCATCCACGCTGCTTACAGGCGACCCCTGTCCTCTGATTGCCTTCTCTCCTCCGGGGACGGTGCGGATGGAGACTGCCGGCCTTCCCCACACGCCTGGAGATGTCCAGGCGAGCACTTCCTGCAGGTGGTTTCGGTGGATCACCTCAATCCAGCCCACCCTGCGAACCCCCTTCCTTTAGACCCAGCTCACTCTCGAGGACTCCTCACCGGAAGGGGTCCAATACCCACCGAAGGGGCGGCAGGAGGGGGAGACTAGTTCCCTGGAGGCGGGCAGCCCGTCCTGTTAGTCCCAAACCCGGGGTTTGGAGGTGGACACACAGGCTTCGAACCCTGGCTCCCCTCCTGCTTAGCCCTGGGCCTCTGGCGTTGGGAGTAACAGCTTCCATTAAAAAAAAAAAAAAAAAAAAAAAAAAAAAAAAATATATATATATATATATATATATATATATATATATATATATATATATAAAATTGATTTTTTTACAGAGAGGAAGAGAGGGGGATAGAGTCAGAAGGGATAGAGTCAGAAACATCCATGAGAGAGAGAGAGAGAGACATAGATCAGTTGCCTCCTGCACGCCCCCCATTGGGGATGTGCCCACAACCAAAGTACATCCTACATCCCCTGGACCGGAATGGAACCTGGGACCTTTCAGTCGCAGGCCAATACTCTATCCACTGAGCCACACAGATTTCAGCAACAGCATCCATGGTTAAGAACTATTTTCTTAAAGATGTGTGTGCAATGTGCCAGCGGCCTGTATGGTCATCAGACCAAACACTGAGTGTTAGGAAGAGACCTGGGACGGAATTAGAGGTGGGACAGGGCGCCCAGATAACCGTGTTCCCAGGTGGAGGAGGAGCCGAGGAAAGGGAGGTGAGGATCGGAGGAAGAAGGCTCCCGCCACGGGCCACCGATGGGGGGACAGAGGATTTAAACTACACTGGAGGAGGATTTTAGCTTTCCGCATCCGGGGAAAACCTGACGGGGCGTGGAAGGCGGGGCATGCTCAAGGCAGAGCACATGGTTCAATTAAGAACCACTGGAGCGAAGATCAAATCAAATATTCAGAACAGGCCGAAAACAGTTTGGCTCAGTGGATAGAGCATCAGCCTGTGGACTGAAAGGTTTTGGGTTCGATTCCAGTCAAGGGCATGCACCTTGGTTGCAGGCACATCCCCAGTAGGAGGTGTGCAGGAGGCAGCTGATCGATGTCTCTCTCTCATCGATGTTTCTAGCTCTCTATCTCTCTCCCTTCCTCTCTGTAAAAAAATCAATAAAATATATATTTTTAAAAATATTCAGAACAGGAAATAGGTTGGGAGCATCTTTTTTTTTTTAAGGATTTGCCTTTTTAAAAAATATATATTTTATTGATTTTTTTACAGAGAGGAAAGGAAAGGCATAGAGAGTTAGAAACATCAATCAGCCCTGGCCAGCTAGGCTCAGTGGATACAGCGTCAGCCTGCGGACTGAAGGGTCCCGGGTTCGATTCCAGCCAAGGGCACAGGCCTGGGTTGTGGGCTCGATCCCCAGTGAGGGGCGTGCAGGAGGCAGCTGATCAATGATTCTCTCTCATTATTGATGTTTCTATCTTTCCTTTTCCCTTCTTCTCTGAAATCAATAAGGAAATATATTTTTAAAAAAAAGAAAAAGAAAGAAACATCCATCAGCCGCCTCCAGCACACCCCCCACTGGGGTACATGCCCCCCCTGACCGGGATGGAACCTGGGACCCTTCAGTCCGCAGGCCGGCGCTCTATCCACTGAGCCACACCGGCCAGGGCGATGGGGAGCATCTTCATGCCGGACTTCCGGGAAGTGATCTAGCCCCGCCGGAAGGCCCCTCCGGGAAACGCCGCCGGAAGGAAAGGCCCGCCCGCGCCAGCCGGAAGGAGGTGGGGCCCGGCGCTGGCGCGGAACCCGAGCTCGGCGGCCGCGGCGCAGGCCGGGCTCCTTTCCGGGCGGACGCGGGTCCCGCTTCCGGCGTCCGGCGCGGGCTCGGGGCTGGGAGGCGTTGCCGTGTGGGGTTCTCTCTCCGGCTCCTGGGGCCGCTGCCTGGACCCTCTGCAGACATGTCGGGGTTCAGCCCGGAGCTCATCGACTACCTGGAGGGGAAGATCTCCTTCGAGGAGTTCGAGAGGCGGCGGGAGGAGAGGAAGGCGCGCGAGAAGAAGGTGAGGCTGCGGCCCGGCTGGCTGGCGGGGAGGCGGGGCCGGGGACCCCCTGTCGCTGGGGGGCGGCCCGGGGCGCAGGCCGCACACCCTCCCCCCCCTGTACCACGCTCCTCTTATAAACGCCTCCCACCCCCCGGCTTTGTCCCGGGTGCGAGCTCTCCTCCGTCCCTCCTGCCGCACCGACTCCCTGTCCCCGCGGCCGCTCGCAGGGCCGTCCCGGGGGCGGGGGCTGGGGGGCGTGTGTGTGTGCGCGGCGTGGGGTCGGCAGCTCCCCGCGCTGCTTTAGGCCTCAGCTTCTCAGTTTTTATTGTATTGTTTTGTGTTTTATTTTTTAAAATATTTTATTGATTTTTTAGAGAGAAGAAGGGAGAGAGATAGAAAGTCAGAAACATCGATGAGAGAGAGACATCGATCAGCCGCCTCCTGCACACCTCCCATTGGGGATGTGTCCGCAACCAAGGTACGTGCCCTTGACCGGAATCGAACCTGGGACCCTTCAGTCTGCAGACTGATGCTCCATCCACTGAGCCACACCCGTTTCGGCATATTGTATTGTGTTTTTTTAAAGTGGCACAAACTGGCCCGTTTTTAAATGTATTTTTATTGATTTCAGAGAGGGAGAGAGAGAAAGAGAGAGAGAGAGAGCAGTGATGAGAGAGAGTCACTGATGGGCTACCCCCTGCACGCCCCTGCCCCCCACTGGGGATGGAGCCCCAACCCCCGGCCTGTGCCCCGGCCGTGACCTCCTGGTTCACAGGTCAGCACTTGGCCACTGGGCAGGCGCCTCGGGCGTTTTCTCTGTTTTCAAACAGGGATGGGAGGTCCCGTTCTGAGGAGTCTGCCAATGGTGCAAAGTAATCGTCCACTCACACACACACACACACACACACACACAGAAAAAAAAACACTGGGAATTTTGTTGTCTAACAGAATCTTCACTCACACATGGTTCCCTCACTTGGGAAGAAATGTCTGGGGTTTCCGTGTATGCTCCTTTCCTTGAAGCCCGAGGGAACATGGAATTGGACCTTTTGAAATTATTGATCAGTTCTTTCCTAACTGGTGCAACGAGTAGCGCCCTGTCTGTTCACATTTCAAACGCTAGGGCAACCCCCGAGCTCTGTTGTCACTGTTTTTTTTTTGCAAAAGGCTGGTTCAGACTGAGACGTAAGCACTCGTAACGCTTTGACGGCATTGAGATTTAGTTTGCACACACTGCACGTGTGTCCAGCCCAAGTTTTACAGGAATAGAGAGCGAGGCAGCTGGAGAGCTCGCTCTGCATTCGCTTTGGGAATCCTGACTTTATTTCCAATCACAGCATCTTCAGGGGAAAGGAAAGCCTGCGGCTGAAGAAAACCCCAATGACTCTGAAGTCCCCTCGTCGTCGGGAATCGACTCTGCCAAAGCCCAGGACGACGATGCCAACGAAGGTGCGTCCTGATTGCCGGTTCCCCGAGTTAAAGGTTAAGGGCACCCAATAGTCCTCCCTGGTCTGCTCAGTGGGCAGAGTGTCGGCCTGGGACTGAAGGGTCCAGGTTTCTGGTCAAGGGTATGTACCCGAGTTGCCAACCTCAATCTCTTGTGGGGGGCGGGGGCCTGCAGCAGGCAGCCAATCAGTGATTCTCATCATTGATGTTGCTCTCTTTCTCCCTCTCCTTCCTCTCTGAAATCAATTTTAAAATGTGTGTGTGTGTATATATGTTTTAAAGAGTACCTAATTTAGCGAAAACATTTTTCACTGCAGTGGCATTCTGTTGTCGATTTTCTGGTTTATTAGGAGCATAGTGCATATAATAGGTGCTCAATAAATATTGAGTTACTGAATATGGTTTATTTTTGTGGGAAAATGTTTCAAGTTGACGTCAGTGTTGGGGAGCCGTTTGGATTTATTTTTTTAATTCTCATAAGTATGCCATGTTATTTTTCATTTCTGAAATAATAATACTATTTTAACATTAAATAGTGTGCTCATGTTGGGGTCAGATAATTATTCTAAATGCATGTAAGCAATTATTCACCCTCAGGGTAGCATGTAAGTAAGTAAGTATTCACCTTCAGAGTAGCACTTTAAGGCAACCATTATTAACCCCTTTTTACAGGGAGGGAATTGAGGGACATAGGACTTCAGAGCCCAAGATTTCACAACTAGTGAGAGATGGAGAGGAAGTTTGACACCAAACAGCTTGGCTCTAGCACAGTGGTTCTCAACCTTTGTTAATGCTGTGACCCTTTAATACAGCTCCTCATGTTGTGGTGACCTCCACCATAAAATTATTTTTGTTACTACTTTATAATTTTGATTTTGCTATTGTTATGAACTGTAATGTAAATATCTGTGTTTTCCTATGGTCTTAGGCGACCCACAGGTTGAGAACCGCTGCTGGAGAGCCTAAGACCATCGGAAAACACATGGCTTTGTGACAGCTTTCTTTTTTGGGTTGTTTTTGGGGAGTGCTCATTTGTCTGTGTTTTTATTTTTGCTTTCAAGTTTTAGGATAGAAATTTGTCTTTCAAAAATACTGTTTTTTGGTTTTGCTTTCGCTACTGTATGTTCTAAAGCTTCCCCACCCTGTATCCCCCAATCTCAATGTCTTTTTTTTTTCAGGAGAAACCTCAGATGGAGTTAGTAAGTCAGTTCACAAGGTCTTTGCTTTCATGCTTGGAGAGAATGAAGATGAGGAGGAGGAGGAGGAAGAGGAGGAGGAGGAAGAGGAAGAAGAAACACCTGAGCAGCCCACCGCCGGCGATGTCTTTGTGTTGGAGATGGTGCTCAATCGTGAAACCAAGAAAATGATGAAAGTAAATTCTTTTTTTTTAAAACACTTTTTTTATTGATTTTTTACAGAGAGGAAGGGGGAGGGATAGAGAGTTAGAACATTGATGAGAGAGAGAGACATCGATCAGCTGCCTTCTGCATGCCTCCCACTGGGGATGTGTCCGCACCCAAGATACATGCCCTTGACCAGGATTAGACCTGGGACCCTTCAGTCCACAGACCGACACTCTATCCACTAAGCTAAACCGGTTTTGGCGAAAGTAAATTCTTACTTAATGTGGTAATAGAAACAGAATGTAAAAAAGTGGCAGTGAAAAAGAATTCAAACTGTAAGAAAGGAAAATCTATGAGACAACTACTGTTACTGGTTTCTTGTGTTTCATTTAGAGATTTTTAAAATACAAAACCTTAATTATTTCATATGTCAAAGTGTACCATAGTTTTGCTGTTAAAAAATATCATGTTGATATTTTTTTCAACTTCAATCTGAGTAGATAGATTTGAAAGGAGTATCTTTAGAATTGCACTATATAAGTTCTCTGGCATATACATTTATTTTGCAGTTCACTATTTGTTACTTATTCTAGTTAGTAATATAAGTAATTCCTGATTACTTTGGTTTTGCTTTCTTTAAATATTTAACTGTGTTTTGAACTTTCTACTGTAGGAAATTTTGTTGTTGTTGTTTTTTATTTTGTTTTCATTATCTGAGGTGCTTATTTTGGAGAATATAGAATAATTTCTTATTTCTTGAAATTATTCTATCTAATAATTTAGATAGTAATAATAATGTATTATTAATAATTTCGGTTTTGTTATGGCCTGTACTTATTAATGTGGCTGGAATGGAAAGCTGACATTACCGTATTTTCATCAGAATGTCCTGTTTGTTCTGCGCAGGAGAAGAGGCCTCGGAGCAAACTGCCCAGAGCGCTGCGCGGGCTCATGGGCGAAGCCAACATTCGCTTCGCCCGGGGAGAGCACGAGGAGGCCATTTTGATGTGCATGGAGATCATCCGACAAGGTGCCGCCTCGGGGTGGTTGGCAGTGCAGCTTTCCTTAGCAAAGGGGGCTCGGGAGGGGGGCGTGGCGAGAGCAGGGGTTTTACCCTTCGCTTAGAGAAGAGAATGCTTGAAAAATGCCAACGTGTGAAAATACAGTAAAGCAGATATAATATAGTGTTTATTCTAAATTCTTTCAAGTAGTTTATACAATCCTAAAAGAGTTATTTAAATAGTTCATATGTTAGAAGAAGGACCCATACATAATTTAATGTTTGCTCAAACATCTTCCCTCAGCCAGTGGACTTTTTTCTTTTCCATTCCCTCTAGCTCCCCTGGCTTATGAGCCGTTCTCTACTCTTGCCATGATATATGAGGACCAAGGCGACATGGAGAAGTCCCTGCAGTTTGAGTTGATTGCCGCCCACTTAAACCCCAGTGACACCGAAGAATGGGTTAGGCTGGCAGAAATGTCTCTGGAGCAAGACAACATTAAGCAGGCGATTTTTTGCTACACAAAAGGTAGTTAAAATGTTTTTCTCATTTTTTATAAATTTTTAATCCATTTCTTGATCATTGTGCTTGCTATTTTGGGGTGATATTAGTTGGAATGTATTTATTCCTCGTATTCTGTTATATCAGAGGTATTTGCGGTTCATCTGTTTTCATGTTTATCAGCAACTGTATATTATGAGCTCATACTGCACAAGTTAGTACGTGAACACAATGTTTATTTTCCCACCAAGGTCAAGACTGATTCTGTGCTGTTCCTTGAAGGCTCGTGTCAGCCTGGAGGGACCAAATGAAGGCGAATAGGATTCAGGTTCTGGCTGGTCTTAGGTCAAACCTCGGGGAGAGTTCACGTAAAGGGAGACGTCTTCCTAAAGGACCAGCTCAGTTTCCGAGGCGGATTAACGTGTAGAGTGTTTATGAAGTTTTCCACAGGAAGGTGGGTCACACGCGGGTACCGTCACCCCATTGTAAGGTTACTCTCTTTTCTCCTCAGCTCTTAAATACGAACCTACCAACGTCCGCTATCTGTGGGAGCGCTCCAGCCTGTATGAGCAGATGGGAGACCATAAAATGGCCATGGACGGCTACCGGCGCATCTTAAACCTGTTGTCTCCCTCCGACGGAGACCGGTTTATGCAGTTGGCCAGAGACATGGCAAAGTAAGTGTATATAAACGCCGCTAGTTTAGAAATCAAGCCTACATGAAGAATTTCCTTTTAATTGAGGTTTTGTGGTGTGTGTTTTTTTTTTAATATATTTTATTGATTTTTTTATAGAGAGGAAGGGAGAGAGATAGAAAGTCAGAAACATCAATGAGAGAGAGACACCGATCAGCCGCCTCCTGCATGCCCCACTGTGGAGATGTGCCCGCAAGCAAGGTACATGCCCCAAACCAGAATCGAACCCGGGATCCTTCAGTCCGCAAGCCGACGCTCTATCCACTGAGCCAAACCGGTCTCGGCTTAATTGAGGTTTTGCTTCTTGTATTTTATTATGTTTTTACACGGAGAGGTGGGATGGGACTTTTGGTGTGTGTTTTTTCCAGTCCAACTGTGATTGCTTAGAAAAATGTGTATGTACAATTACCTTTCAAGTGCTCGGAAGCTTAAGAAGGAGCATGTTTGCAAGGATGACTAAGCTCCCAGCTTTCCTTAACTTATTTGAAGTTATTTTCATTTGCAGTAATACTCTTTTAACCTATTGCAGATGTGCTAATGAAATGTTTGTGATCTGGGACCTCCTGAATCGTTTTATCTGGAGCTAAGAGTAGAATAACATTTTAAAATGCAAAATTTCCTTTGTATTTAGCATTTACTACTGACTTGGTATATCTTTTATTCTAAAATATGTCCAGCTGCATTTACTTCCCTGATATGCTGTACAGCAAAACAAAGCAGGACCCATTTTGGCTAAGTGAGGCCTCGTGGAGTGCTCTCTATTCTAGAGACTTCTATTACAGCATTTCAGTCTAGCGTTAACCAGATGGGTATCTTCCTATGGGGATCTGAGGGTTAGCCCTGTTAATTCCAGGCCAGTGTCATACGGGGCTTATCTGTGAACTCACCCCGTGCTCCCAAGGATGGAGCATGCGGGCATACTGGAAGCATTTTAGGAAATTGGTTAAGGCAAGGCACCACCCTAGACTGATCCTTGATGTACATGGTGAGCATTGAGGCTGTTTGTTATTTATTGGATCTCTAGCTATCACAGGTGCTAGCCCATGTATGACTCGTTAGTGCATTTGTTTTCCTCTGTGTATTTTACAGTCATATTGGTGAAGAGCGGTTCTCCCATTGCCCCAGAGGTCTTTGCTAAATGGAAATCTTCTTCCTCTCACTTTTGATGGATGAAGCTTTCTCTCAGTCTCTGCTTCCCTGGCAGAAATATTTGTTGAATATAGATTATGTGTTAGGCACTGTACAAGCACCAGGAGATCCAGTATTAAGTGAGTTTTAGCATTCCCTGCTCTGGTAGGGTTCGCATTCTAGTTGGGGGCCATAGGCAGTGATCAGATGAACAACTAAACACCTGGCATGTGAGGAGCTGGTGAGCGATAGGAAGAAAGCCAAAGAGGAAAGGGGACGGGAAGTGGAGGAGCAGGAGTGTGTCATTTAAATGGGGTGATTGGGGGAGGGCTTGGTCCCTCTATGAAGGCCACACTGACCGGAAGTGAGCTGAAGGCGGCAGGGAGCAGATGTTGGGGAGGAGTGTCACGGCCAGGGAAATGGTGAGAGAGAAGCAGTCTTCTTTTTTTCTTTATATATATATATATATATATATATATATCTTTTTTAAAATATATTTTATTGATTTTTTTTACAGAGAGGAAGGGAGAGGGAGCCAGAAACATCGATGAGAGAGAGACATCGATCAGCTGCCTCTTGCACGCCCCCCACCGGGGATGTGCCCGCAACCAATGCACATGCCCTTGACCAGAATTGAACCTGGGACCCCCTCAGTCCGCAGGCCAACGCTCTATCCACCGAGCCAAACCGGTCTTGGCAGAAGCAGTCTTCTTTAAAATCATCAGGAGAGCGGATTCAGGGAAAGATGTCCAGTGTCAGTGTAAAACGCCAGGATTGCTAATCAGCCTCGTGGACCCGCTGGAGGCGAGTGGTCACTATTTAGAGTGAGTCCAGTCAGCCCGGGCAGCTGGGCAGCTGGTGGTGAAGAGGAGGGATATTTGGAGTAACAAGCAGGTACACTAGCACTAATATTTGGAGTTCTATCCCCTGATTTTGGTAAAGAGAGAGAAGGGCAGGGGAATTAAGGAGATGCGCAGGGAGTAATCATAATGCCGGACCACGAGAAGGAGGGAGAGGGCAGGAAGGTGCGGAGGCTGGGGCGGGGCAGGACCAGAGCTGTGTGGAGCCCCTGGAGGAGAAGAGTGGGTGTTGGGCTGCAGAGGGATGAGTGGATGATGTGAGGAGCGGTGGGAGGGAGGTACTTGACATTGACATTGTTCTGCTGACACGGCGTCTTTCTCTGAATCAGCTCTGAGTATGATTTTAAAGCAGACTGCTTCTCAAAAAATTTTTTTAATATATTTTATTGATCTTTCACAGAGAGGAAGGGAGAGGGACAGAGAGCTAGAAACATCGATGAGAGAGACATGGATCAGCCGCCTCCTGCACGCCCCCCCACCGGGGATGTGCCCGCAACCAAGGTACATGTCCCTGACCGGAATCGAACCTGGGATCTTTCAGTCTGCAGGCCGACGCTCTATCCACTGAGCCACACCGGTTTCGGCCTCTTCTCAAATTTTAAGCAAAGAAATGAATTTTATAATCTATTCTTTTGTCATTTACCTTTAGGAGTTACTATGAAGCCAATGATGTTACCTCTGCTATTAACGTAATTCAGGAAGCTTTCTCAAAACACCAGGGCCTGGTCTCCATGGAAGATGTTAACATCGGAGCCGAACTGTACATTTCCAACAAGCAGTACGACAAAGCTCTGGAGGTAACTCTTTAGGTTTAAAACCCATTTCTGTGTTCCAGAAATGTTTACAAATGGACCGTTTCTCATTTTAGTTAAATATGTTACTTACGTGCTAAGTTAGGTAAAGCAGTATGTATGGAAACGTTTCTGATTGTATACTGATTCCATGTGAAATATAGAATGTAGTTCTCACCTGGTAACAGCTATATTCATCACAGCTGTCCTGCAGGGTGGCAAGACTCAGCCGGACTAACTGCTGTCACTCAGTTCTTAACCTGTTGGGAAAAGTTGGTTGCTTTGATACAGGAATTGCATGTCTTCAGTTAAGCATTAGTTAAAATGATATAAAAGTATTAATGTGCACAGTGGTTCCTTATAGTAAAGAGACTTAGTGTTGCTTTTTATAGCCCTCTTATATGTTATAAGGAATATCTGAATTAAGCGTTTAAAAGGTTTTCACACATACCTACTGTATCATTTTCTCTCCCTCATTCAATGCTTGTAGGTGATTATGGATTTTTCTGGAATCATGCTAGAAAAAAGAGCCCCGGAAGAAGGCACTTCAGAGGAGAACACAGGTTGTAACTTCTCTTCCTGGAAAGTGTGTAGGATCCTCTCTTGTTCATTTTGAACCTGACAGTTACTATTTTCATAGCCAGTTTCCCCAAGAAGCATTTTTTTCCTAAGAGAGAGGTCACATCTTTGTCTTGTGATTATTCCCTTACACGTAACCTTTTCATAAATATTTTCAGTCCTTTTTATTCTTCAATACGTCCACGTGAACATGGCTTTTCTACTGACCAAGGGTTGTTTTTTTTTAATATATTTTATTGATTTTTTACAGAGAAGAAGGGAGTGGGATAGAGAGTTAGAAACATCGATGAGAGACATTGATCAGCCACCTCCTGCACACCCCCTACAGGGGATGTGCCCACAACCAAAGTACATGCCCTTGACCGGAATTGAACCTGGGACCTTTCAGTCCACAGATCGACGCTCTATCCACTGAGCCAAACCAGCCTTGGCCCAAGGGTTTTTTTAATGCTACAGAAAGGAAGACTGGGTTCCTGAAGAGCTTATCAAAGCAATTTACTTTTCAAAAAGGACTTAAAATACTCTCTACTAATTTACCTTAAACTTAAGCATTGAAAAAATTCTCCTTCTGTCCCTTTCTCATTCAGCTTCTTTGTAGTGAAGACTAAAAGAGGCTTTTGAATTCAAGAAGAAAACAGTTTGTATGTCCTTGTGTGCCTTTTAAGTCTTTTTAGTTCTTTGAAGATCTGAAAGAAAGTGGGAGTTAATGTAGGATTTACATATTAGGGGAAAAATATGAAGGATAATTGCTATCAGAAGACACACTGGAGGAGGTGCAAGTACCCAGGACTAGAGGTGGCCACCTTTAGAATGGGGACAGGATCAGTTGCTTTGCATTAAGTAAAGGAGATCTTACATAGAAGGCACAGTTTGCTTCGCTTGACCACGTTGTAAACCTCACATAGGAAGTGCTTTGGCCTGTCTGTCTGACCCACAGCTGATGAGAATGTCACCTGCACTATACCTGAGGGGGTGCCGATAGACATCACGGTGAAGCTGATGGTCTGCCTTGTCCACCTCAACATCCTCGAACCACTTAATGTAAGTGACGCTCAGGTCTGCGCTTGAGAGTCTTCAGCTCTAGTTCACAGTGATTTCCTTAGATGACGGGAAATTGCAAGTCGACCCTAGATTTCACATTTCCCAATAGCCAGGAGGTCACTCTAAGCATCTTCCTGTGGCTGTCTCATCAAAGTCAAGAGTGTCGAAACTGGGCTTATAATACTTGGTTTTTCTTTTCTTTCCTTTTTTTTAAAAAGATATATATTTTATTGATTTTACACAGAGAGGAAGGGAGAGGGACTGAGAGCCAGAAACATCGATGAGAGAGAGACATGGATCAGCCGCCTCCTGCTCGCCCCCCACTGGGGATGTGCCCTTGACTGGAATCGAACCTGGGACCTTTCAGTCTGCAGGCCGATGCTCCATTCACCAAGCCAAACCAGTCTCAGCACTTAGTTTTTCTTTTAAAATGAGAACAGTGCAGAGATGAGAATTTGAGATTGGGTCTTTTGGACAATTGGTAAATTCTGACAATATTTCATTTCATTTCTAAAAATGGGCATTTACTTTGCAGACTTCAGGATAGGTATTGAATAAAATATACAAATCCCTGCCCACATGGGTCTTTTGTCCTGATGGGGTTAGCTAGATAATAAACAAAATTGGTGATAAGCGTTTTGGGGGAAATTAGCTGGAGAAGAGGAAGGAATGTGGGGTGGGAGGAGCTGCGGTTTGACATGGGGTGTCAGGAAAGGCCTTCCTGAGAAGGACACCGTGAATGTGGCCGCAGGAAGCCAGCCACGCAGGTGTCCGAGGCAGGGGGTGCCTGACTGGCCCGGAGGAGCACAGCAGCGCTGCCTGCCTGCTGCCACCTGCCTTCTGCAGCCTCAGGGTGCTGGGGACAGTGGTGTGGCGGCGGCAGGAGCTCTTTTTTTTTTTTTAATATATTTTATTGATTTTTCAGAGAGGAAGGGAGAGGAATAGAGAGTTAGAAACATCGATGAGAGAGAGACCTCGATCAGCCGCCTTCTGCACACCCCCCACTGGGGATGTGCCCGCAACCAGGATACATGCCCTTGACGGGAATCGAACCTGGACCTTTCGGTCTGCAGGCCGACACTCTGTCCACTGAGCCACACCAGTTTCGGCAGCAGGAGCTCTTGAATAGAGGGACAGAAGCGAACAGGAAGTGGGGGGTTGAGAGCTGGCCTGCCCCTGAGGACTGGTGTGTGTGTGCGTGGGAAAGAGAAATGACGCGGAGGTGCCCGTTTGTCCTAAGAGTGACTTCAGGCTTCCATCTTGCGCTCCAGCCTCTCCTGACGACGCTGGTGGAGCAGAACCCCGAGGACATGGGGGACCTCTATCTGGACGTCGCCGAGGCCTTCCTGGACGTGGGGGAGTACAGCTCCGCGCTCCCGCTGCTGAGCGCGCTGGTCTGCTCGGAGCGGTACAACCTGGCGGTGGTCTGGCTGCGGCACGCGGGTGAGGCTCCTCCGGGAGGGAGAGGGTTAGTCGTGTCGGGAGACAAGAATTTAAATTGTTACTCAGTGTGGGGGTCTTAGCGAAGGGGGTCTGAGGCACTTCTTCTCGGAAAGCTGGTGTTTTAAATGGTCGCTCAGTGCTTGCCCTCCCTGATGCTGTGCAGCACTGATTCCTTTCCTGCTGCCAGCGAAGCGGGACTGACCTGTTCCTGCTAAAAATGCCTTATTTATTGATTTATTTTTAAAATGTATTTTACTGAGGAAGGGAGAGGGATAGAGAGAAACATCGATGAGAGAGAGACATCGATCAGCTGCCTCTTGCACACCCCCTACTGGGGATGTGCCCGCAACCAAGGTACATGTTCTTGACCGAAATTGAACCTGGGACCTTTCAGTCCACAGACTGACGCTCTATCCACTGAGCCAAACCGGTTTCAGCTAAAAATGCCTTAAATAGAGCTGCTTGCTTACTTGTCTTAATCATCACCTCTGCTTTCTCAGTCATCAGATTTGGGTGCTCTAATTTTTAAAAAACTTTTACAGATTTATATTTAACATGTTATTTGGGGGAGATTAACATATTTTCAAAGCTCTTTGAGCCAAAAATATATTCAAGGTTAGATTTTATCTGTCATTTTATTTCCAAGTCCACAGTAATGTGAATAAATTTTGTAACTAAGTCCACACTAATCAGAAATAAATTACTTAGAGTAGAAAAAATAGCTTAAGGACAACTAAATCTCTCCAAGAATCACAAAAGCCAATAATATTCTAATAGCATTTCCTATTGAAGCAACACAAAAAGATGCATTAAAATTGGAATAGTCTTATTTAAAATACTGCGTGATGGCAGAAAGTTCTAGTAGTGCTTAAATATTACATATGCAAGAAAGTTCTCTATTACTGGAAAAGCTGCATAACATTTTTAAATCGATATTTTGAGACACATAGAATGAAATAGTAAAGAGAGCACATAATAATGAAGATGACTGGGTGGGTAAACATGGATACAGGTGTAATGTGCCACCATAAAGCTCCGGTATGTGTGGTGGTGGGATTTAAAGACATGAGCAGAGCGCTGGGGTTGTTACTGTCCCCTAAGGCTGGAAGATTGAACTCGCTCCTGTTACTGAGAGGAGGTATCTCAAACCCTGTTTAACTCTGAGCGTGATGCTGATACGTGCTGTTTCCATTCTGAGCCTGTGTCGCTTGACATGAGTGGAAGATAAAACCTCAGAATCATCTAAAAATCATAAAGAGATTCAGGCTCATTATATAAGAGGTCATTACAGGAATTTAATGCTTATAGCATAATAACAAAAGATCTTTAAAAGTGACAAATAGAAAATGAGAAATGCTGTTGTAGTAAGTAGTCTTCCTTTCTTAGCAGAGGATAGCCTAGAGATGGGAGGGGTTTGAGGAGTTTGAGATTTGAGAACACAATTGGGCAAAAGCATCACGTTAGCATAGAACTGCAGAGAAAAAGGAAAATGATGACAAAGGCCTAAATAAAAGCCGTGGCAATTAGGGTGGAAGGAAAAGGCTACAGGGATTTGTTTTCAAGTTTAGATGCTGGAACTTAATGACTGACTGGCATAACGTTGGAAAATTGGGGCTCAGTCACTTCTGAAAAATCACCCCACGGAAATAATAGAGTGAGGAGCGGGGTTGAGAGTCCCAGCCCAGGAGCTGGCAGTAGCAATGGTGAGGACGGAGAGGAGAAGGGGTCCCCAGCGGGTGCGCATGTGCCATGGGGGAGGGCACTCCCCGTGCAAGTCCACGTTCTTCGTAAGAAGCTAGTAACCTGGGTCTCATAAAAACCCCAGTTTTAATAAATATAGTTTATTGTTTTTAACAGCACTGTGGCCACACGGTAAAGATCATAACATCAGTAAGCTAAATTGGTCCACCAATTTGTGAGCTCCGGCTTATATACATGAGGATGTTTACTGCAGTTTAGAGTAAAAATCTGGAAATAACTTACATGTCAAATAATATGTTTAAGTAAGTAATCTATTTAATTGGCTGTTATAATCGCTCAAAATGCTGATGAAGGCGGGGAAATGTTGAAAGCATAATGCTGAGCGACTAAAGCACAGTCCTAAAGTACATGTTTAGGCTGATTACATCTTTGTAGCAATTTGGATTTAGTTAGGAATTCAGTGGATTGGCCAATTAGATAGAAATTAGAGCCAACAGTTGTTTTAAAGTGCCAGAAATATTCACACTTCTTTTTGGTTATAATTTTTGGCTCTGGCTCACCTGTTTCTTTAAAAACGGAGACACGGTTTGGGCAGGCTGCGCGATGTGCAGCTCACGTGTGTGCAGTTCACGTGTGTGCGTTCTTGTTCTAGAATGCCTCAAGGCCCTGGGCTACATGGAGCGCGCCGCCGAGAGCTACGGCAAGGTGGTGGAGCTGGCCCCGCTGCACCTGGACGCGCGGATCTCGCTGTCCACCCTGCAGCAGCAGCTGGGCCGGCCCGAGCGGGCGCTGGAGGCCCTGGAGCCCATGTACGACCCCGACACGCTGGCGCAGGATGCCAACGCTGCCCAGCAGGTGGGCCGGCCGCGGGAGGGGCGTTTCCCGGGGCGAGTGGCGCCCCGCTTTCTCCTCGAGCAGGATGTCTCTGCGGCTAACCCCGACTTCCGTCTCAGTGCATCTGAAAAATGATTTGAGTCTTAGGTTCCAGCCACTCATTAGACACTAGAAATGGCCGTTGCTGAAAGAATGCATCTAATTAGAGTGAGAGCTCATATAGCAAATGTTCTTAAGCTTTGGTTTCTCAGACAAAACACCTGATAGTAAAGCAGTGGTTCTCAACCTTCCTAAGGCCGCAACCCTTTAATACAGTTCCTCATGTGGTGGTGACCCCCAACCATAAAATTATTTTTGTCGCTACTTTATCACTAATTTGCTATTGTTATGAATCTTAATGTAAATATCTGTGTTTTCCGATGGTCTTAGGAGACCCTGCTAGCTGTTCACGACCCACAGGTTGAGAACCGCTGTAGAAAAGGAATCTTGTCACCGACTGTCGTGTGCTTCTTTATTTAGGAGCTGAAGTTACTGCTTCATCGTTCTACTCTCCTGTTTTCACAAGGCAACATGTATGGTTACATGGACACCCTGCTCACCATGTTAGCCATGCTGTTAAAGGTGCGTGTGATCTTTATGCAGCCTTGCTGATTTTTCTAGTGGTTAGAAAATGACTTAAATAAAGATTATAACGATGTTAGAGCTCTCTTTCACTCTACTAAACTCAAAGTAAAAGTCAGATGGAGACAAAAGACCTAGAGATTATGTAATGGAAAGTCTGCAGGAAAGTATAAACTTGACTGTAGATTAACTGAAAGAGATCTTTGCTAGTCCATGTTTAGAAAAGTGAGAATCACGGCTTGACTGGACACACTACTATCTGCCAATGTGTTCACTTTGCAGAAATGTCTTCCAGGTTCTGACATCTGTGTGCGGATAGCATTTTTGCTGGGAGGGGTTATGTGGGTGTTTGTGTGTGTGTAACATTAATGTGAATTGCCCTCTTTCTGAGTAACATTAGACCGAAATTGCTTTAGTAAGAAAAAATGTCTGTTTAGTCTTTTTTAGATGTTTATGTACACACATCTAATTTGGTCTCATTTTTCCTTCACTTAAGAATCTTTCAGGCACACCTATATTCATTGTGGCCCGTAGATTTTCTTTAACAATTTTATGACCAAAAAATGTCAAATTATCTTTCATTCAGGTAGCAATGAGCAAAGCCCAAGTCTGTTTGATATCCAGTTCCAAAAACGGAGAGCGGCATCTCTACCTTATGAAAGTGTCACGAGACAAAATATCAGACAACAATGACCAGGAGACAGCGAATTGTGATACCAAAGGTAATTACTTTTCATTTGCTTTATTACGTAAAACTTGGCGGAGAGGATAAAAACACTCATGAAGTAACACCTGACAGTAGTACTCTAAGAGAAAATATACCCGTTTCAAATAAAATGAATAGCAGTGCCATGATCTATTTACCCATTCCCTCATTATTTATTTGATGTATGGTTGCTTCTGGTAATTTTCTTTTTTCAAATGTGTTTTTATTATTATTATTATTTTTTTTTAGAGAGGAGGAGGGTGAGAGAAACAGAAACATCAATGAGAGCGCAACATTGATTAGCTGCTTCCTGCACACTCCATACTGGGGATGGAGCCCAAAACTCGGGCATGTGCTCTGATTGGGAATTGAACCAGCAGCCTCTCAGTGCACGGAATGAGCCACACTGGCCAGGGCTGATAATGCTCTTTTATAAATAATACTGTAGTGACCATCTTCATATCCATGGGTTTATCTATATTTTTGACTAGTTGTTCAGGATAGATTCCCAAAAGGAGAATTACTAGGTTAAAGACTAAAAAGAAATTTATGGCTTTTGATACTTCACAAGCGTTATAAAAGGGAGGTATCTTACTGGCTAATAAGGGAATGAAGGAAAAGAGAAATTTTAAGGCAAAACGAAAGAGAAAATTGAGACAACAAAAAGGTCAAGGACAGTCTGAATCTCAATGTGGGTTTGAAGGCCTTTGCTGAGCACACATTTGAACCCTGTATGTGCAAACTCTGATCTGACCTCCATCCAGCAAAGCACACTCGTCCTGCCAGGGGCATCCTCACAGGCGTGAGAAGTGCCCAGGAAGTAGACGGCCTCTGGGGACAAGTCAGAGCGAGTGCAGGTTTGCAGGAGGCAGAGCGGAAGGGGCTGGGGTCTCGTCATTGTCACAGGAGCGCCGGCAAGAGTTGAGGCCCCCTGGACCGCGGGGATTAAATGTAGCGTTTACATCGGTCGCAGGGATTTTGCTGTTTCTGGAAGCGCAGACAGTGTCCTAACGGGTCTCCGCCGGGCCATTTCAGCCATCTTCGCTGTCCTCACGAGCGTCATGACCAAGGAGGAGTGGTGGAGCCTGCTGCTGAAGGGCATCTTCTCGCTGTGCGAGCTGTCCCGCTTCCAGGAGGCCGAGCTGCTCGTGGACTCCGCGCTGGAATATTGTTCCTTTTACGACGACAAACAGAAGCGCAAAGAGCTGGAATACTTCGGTCTCTCCGCCACGATTCTGGACAAAAACTTCAGAAAGGCCTACAACTATATCAGGTGACCTTCCACTGGCTGATTTCAGCTAGATTCTTCCATAGGGCGTATGTCCTTCCAGTCAGTGTCTCGTGTTCAGGGGTTAATATGCTGTTTTATTGTAGCTCTCCGGTTGCTGCTGGTTGATTCGGTTCACTGGTGAGTCCCAGAGGCAATATTAAGAGCAGGTGCTCTCACGTACTTAACCTCTTGTGCCTCAGTCTCCCCATTTATAAAATGGACATCATGATGCTACCACTTCATAGGGTTACTGTGAGGATTAACTGAGTTATACATACAGTGGTGCCTCGAGATACGAGTCTAATTCGTTCCGTAACCTTGAGGCGTGGGAAACTATGAGATGCTCGAGTCGCGGTAAACTGGTGGGTCGTGTGCAGCCGGCCGATCCGCGCGATGACGCCTATTTCAACTGTTGCTCGTATTTCAAAGCAAAAATCGCTCACTCGACGGCTCATATCTCAAAAATCTCGTATGTTAGGGCACTCGTATCTCGAGGTACCGCTGTATAACGGTTTTAACAATGCCTGGCGCACATTCTTTTCATACTGTTCATTGTCCCGAGCTGCAGTGGGAAGGGAGAGAAAAAGTGGAACTTCAGCCACGTGGTTCAGTTCTTATTGAAAAGTTTGGTTAAAAAGCAGAAACAAGATGTAGAAATACTGACTTACGTGGCATTTTCTGGGAAAATCTTTCAGTGTGAAACAGGGTTTGTGTAAATAAATTGCAGTGGCCCTTTTGGGGGGATGGTACATGGCAGTGTGGGTGGGACAGCGCTGAAGGGTTTCGTTCTTACAAAGCGGGAGAGCCTTCTCCTTACCTGGCTTTCACCCTCGCCGCCGTCTTCGATTTCAGGATCATGGTGATGGAGAACGTCGGCAGGCCCCACCTCTGGAACATGTTCAATCAGGTCACCATGCACTCCCAGGAGGTGCGGCACCACCGCTTCTGCCTGCGCCTCATGCTGAAGCACCCCGAGAATCACGCGCTGTGCGTGCTGAACGGCCACAATGCCTTCGTGTCGGGCAGCTTTAAGCATGCCCTGGGTGAGTGTCCCGGCCCAGGTCTCTGTCAGGTATGAGGCCTGGTCCAGAGCCCGGCCCCGGGGGCAGATGCCTGGGTCCAGCTGCGAGGTACCCTCCCTCCGCTCCCTCTGCCGGGAGAGAGCACTTGAGCCTACCTTGTAGATTGCTGTGAAAATTAAATGAGTTAATACAAAGAACTGGAAACAGTGCCTGGCACATACAGTAAGTGGCTATGTCAGCAATATAATAATAAAAGCATAATATGCTAATTAGACCATATGGCTGAACGACCTTTTGGACAAAGCTGGGGCTGGAGGGCCGAGCCCCTTGCACGAATTTCGTGCATCAGCCTCCAGTATTAACAATAATTAATATTAATATTACTTTTTCTTATGAAGCTTTGATTTAAAAAGGCTGAAGTCTTAGAATTTACTTTAAAAGGTCAGCCATTCTCCTTACTTGGGCTTATTTGTTTTAAAAATGATTTTCATTCATTATAGATATTTTGCCACCTGATTTTAATTGGCTGTGGAACAAAAAAGGATTTAAGATTTGCTGATAGTTTATTCCTCTGGGAGGAAAATCTTTATATCAAGATTTATTTACGTATTGCTTACTAATGTTAAGTAGACGAGGGGAAAATTCATTGATCGTGTATAACGAAGTTCTGTAGTGAGGAATCGGAAGAAGCTAAGTAGGAAAATACCTACCCAAATGTTTATGTTAAATGAGGCCCGTGTCTCCTGCTCCTGAAAGCAAGCGTTGCCAAGTCCCCTTCTGAGTAAACTGTATGGAGCATCAGATATTGAAACTCTTCCACTGGGTGTGCTTTTTGAAGTTGTTAGTTTAATATTAGGAAAATATAAAATACAGATTAATTTTATTTTTTAAATTTAGAAACTTACAGAAGGTAAGAACAGAAAGAGCCAATGGCAGTCTGCCCTCTGTTGCCAAAGAGACTGGATGGTGCCATTCCTTCTGGAATGGAGCGGGAAGGAATAGAGGTTTTATTTGTGTATGTGATAAATTATGGATCATCTTTTTTATAAGAAAAATCTATGTAATTTCCTCATCACATCAGTAAGCTTTTGACATGTGGATTACATGGAATTCAGAAAAACCCAAAGTCTTATTTTGTTATTTGAAAGTAGTTGCTACATTTATAAAAACAAAATTATTTTTTCACCTCCATGATCCACTACATTTGATTTTTTTTTAAACAGATACTCAATTTTCCAAAAGAAGTAATCAAAAGACACATTCCTCCATTGCTCTTTAAATAGATTAAAGATCGTAAGCTAGGTTTATGATCACAATTGATAAATTACTTACTTTGGAAGTGTGACTCTACATGAAAATGTCTAATTGGGCCTAACAGAAGGTTATTTTTAGTTACTCATGTTTAATCCTTATGGTTAGGATACATTCATGGCTAAATCCTTCTAATTTCGTTAGGTTTTTAAAAATTGAAATTTGTGTAAGTTAGCTACCACTAATGTTTGTTTACCCTTAAAATGTATCAGAATAAATACATTTGGAGAAATAAGGAGCGATGTTCGCGTCACACCCTCTGATATCGCTGCTCGTTTTCCAGGCCAGTATGTGCAAGCCTTTCGCACCCACCCCCACGAGCCGCTCTACAGCATCTGCATAGGCCTAACCTTCATTCACATGGCCTCTCAGAAGTATGTGTTAAAGAGACACGCTCTTATTGTGCAGGTAATTAGTTTGATTTCTCATTACGTGATTTTATATTTTAAAAAAATGGATAAACTTAATGTGTTTGTTCTCCTGCTTCAAAAATAAAACCTGCTAATGCCCTGGCTGGTGGCTCAGTTGGTTGGAGAGTCGTCCTGACACCAGAAGGCTGCTGGTTTGATTCCTGGTCAGGGCACATACGGAGCAGATTAAGTCCCCAGTTGGGGCGCATACAAGAGGCAACCAGTTGATGTGTCTCTCTCACATCAATGTTGTGGATTTTTGCTTAAGTCCCTCAACTCTCTCTAAAAGCATTGTACCAATGTTTTCCTCTCTCTAAAAATTAATATTCTCAGGTGAGGATTAAAAAAAAAACCCACCTGGTTAATTCATGATTTGGGAATCCCCAACCCCCTATTCCTCTGTTCAGCCCTCGTGGACTTAACACCTACAGGTACTCCTGTATATGTGCGTGTGTATCTAATAAAGAGGGAATATGCTAACTGACCCTCACACTGTCACAAAGGTGGCAGCGCCCACAGCCAATAAGGAGGGAATATGCTAATTGATTTTTTAAAAAACAAAATGGCTAAAAGAATGCCTATATTAAACTAATGATAATTGCTAAAACTAGGTATTGGGGTTCATTATAATGTTTTGGTTGGTTTTTTTTTTTTTTTTTTTTTTTTTTTTTTTTTTTTTTTTTTTTTTTTTTTTTTTTTTTTTTTTTTTTTTTTTACTTTTATGTATTTGAAATTTTTCATAATGAAAAAGTAAAACAAAAAACCCCACCTAAAAACCTGAATTTTTCCTTTTGGGGTATTTATTTGTAAATTTTTTCCTATACTGCCTCTAAGCTTTTTCTTTATTAATGGGTGCTGTTGCTGTACTCAGCAAGGTAGGGCTGTTTATAAGGAGAACAGATGTGCACTGAACACCCACTGTGGCTGGAGCAGTGAGTGAGCACACAGGCAGAATTATCCTCATGAAGCTTACAGAGCTCATAGGTAACACTTGATGGGGAACTTTTATGGATTAATTCATTATTAAATAGTTACCTTAGGAAGTTTTTAGGCCCAGGAGGTAAAAATGCCCTTGAATAACATCTTGTTCCCAGTCGTTTCATTATAATGCTGATGACGTGCTGTGGGAACTACTTGTGTTTAGCTCACGTGTCCTCTGTGGAACTGGTTTCCTTCCACGCCATTTTGCTGAAAGTTGCGAACCTGTCAGTAACATTAAGTGAGGACTGACTGTACTTCAGTGTAATTTAGGAGCTAAATTTGAAACCACTTTTAGAGTTAAGTAATAGGTTGAAACGGTAGGGAGAGAGGTAAAACAAGACAGTGGGTAATGGAGTTTGTTGTATAATCCCCCTTATGCAGGTCAAACATCTTAAGCTCTAGCCTCTCAAATTAATTGCTTATTTACTCACCGCCTGGGACCCCTGCACTGCAGTCTGTAACTTCCGGTGGGTGCAGAAGTTGCGGCTGCATCACAGGGGGGAGCGAAGGTGGGAAGAGGAAGAGGAACAGCCGCGGTTTGGACGCTGCGACCACGGGGAGGCGCATGCTTACACCGTGCTCTGCCGTCATTTTCTCCAAAAGCCTTTCCGGCAGCTGCTCTCGGGGGAAAACACTACCCAGGCTTTTGGGTTCAGAGGTCACGGAGGTGCTAAGAAGTAACTTAGGAAAGGTTCCATTTACCGAGAGAGGTTAGGTATATGAAGTGACTTTGCTCCTGAAGGATTCAGCTTTTAGACATGTGTTTCAGACCAAACGTTTAAAGGTTTCCTGGCCTCCATGCCACAAAAGCCAGTTTGAAGCCATAGAACCACACATATAGTCTGTCTGTTTTTTTGTTTGTTTGTTTTTTAAATATATTTTATTGATTTTTCACAGAGAGGAAGGAGAGGGATAGATGAGAAACATCGATGAGAGAGAGACATCCATTAGCCGCCTCCTGCACACCCTACACTGGAGATGTGCTGGCAAGCAAGGTATATGCCTCCGACCGGAATCGAACCCGGGACCTTTCAGTCCGCAGGCCGATGCTCTATCCACTGAGCCAAACCAGTCTTGGCTAGCCTGTGTTTTATAGACTGGGTCTTTGACAGCTCGTTGTAACATTTGGCTGTTTTCTCTGAATATTTCTATCCTCAGCTTAAAAGATCTTTCCTTTACACCCTCAGAAGAGCTGCTGACCCGCGAGGTGATAGACACCAGAGTGTAGACAGGTGTTGTTTTCGGGTGCGACTGCGTCCTGTTTCAGTGTTCGCATCCCTGGCGTCTGGCACCGAGAGTGATTCCTTCCTGTCAAATGCGGAAGGACTGACCCGCTTGTCCTTTCCTTTTGGCAGGGCTTCTCCTTTCTCAATCGCTACCTCACTCTCCGTGGGCCCTGCCAGGAGTCGTTCTACAACGTGGGCCGCGGCTTCCACCAGCTGGGCCTGAGCCACCTGGCCATCCACTACTACCACAAGGCCCTGGAGCTCCCCCCGATGGCCATAGAGGTACCGTGCCCTTTACAGCGGCACCTCGAGATATAAATTTAATTCGTTCCGTAACCTTGAGGCGTGGGAAACTGTGAGACACTCGAGTCGAGGTAAACGGGTGGGTCGTGTGCAGCCGGCCGATCCGCACGATGACTCCTATCTCAACTGTTGCTCGTATTTCAAAGCAAACATCGCTCGCTGAACGGCTCGTATCTCAAAAATCTCATATGTTAGGGCACTCGTATCTCGAGGTACCACTGTGCCTCAGAAACCGAGGCGTGCCCGCTTTCAGATGCAGACAAGCGCAGCCAGCTCAGAGCTGTGGTCCACGAGTGAAAGAAGTTTTAGCCAACACGTGAGAATGTGTTTTCCCTTATGAAAGCCACTCATGTAATAATGTTCAGCCACAGTCCCTCTCTGCCATCCTGCTTTATTCGCGATCAGCAACTTCGTGGGCATACGTGACTTGTGAGTCTGACCGTTTTAGTTATCCTCAGGCAGCCCTGTGGCTTGCGGGTAAGAGCTGGTAGACCTGGAGCCTGAATATGGAGTAATACAGTCACTGCTCATTTTCAAGTTCAAGGGTAACTAACACATTGCTTCCTGAAGATGAAAGACCAGAATTTGTAGGTTTTTGTTTCTGGTTTTTAAGATAATGTAGTATAGGGTCAAGTGTTGCCAGAACTGTGATAATCTGTGTTTCAGGTCTGTTTTTTATTTTAATTTCTGAAGAGAAGTATATGTAGGTAACTGTCTTTCTTTTATTGCTTTTAAGATTCATTGTCTGTGACTTTGCCATTCTTTTTTTTTTTTTTTTTTAATATATTTTTATTGATTTTCACAGGGAGAAAGGAAGAGGGATAGAGAGTTAGAAACACCGATGAGAGAGAAACATCGATCAGCTGCCTCTTGCCCGCCTCCCACTGAGGATGTACCCACAACCAAAGTACATGCCCTTTACCGGAATCGAACCTGGGACCCTTCAGTTCGCAGGCCGATGCTCTGTCCACTGAGCCAAACTGGTTTCGGCGACTTTGCCATTCTTTATGTGCCCCTCCGTTAGACAGTGCAGGCGTTTTTGCATCTGCTCACTTGTGTTATAATCTCTTTATTTTTGTAAACGCAGAAGGTTTATGTTTTCTATGAAGTCATGTCTCTTAATCTTTCTCTTCATAGTTTCTACTTTTGCTGTTATACTTAAAATGGCCCTTCCTATCAAGACTATATTATCATATTCAATTCTTTCTTTTGCGGCTTCATTGTTTTGCTCTTAAATCTTCAGTGTGTCTGCAGTTTATTCTGCTGATGCTTGTGGGTGAGACCTTTTCTTAAGTTACTGGTTAGACATTTAAAATTTTTGGTGATACAGTTCCTATAATGATTAATTTATATCTAAGGTAGATGCGTGAGTTATTTATTTTTTTAGTATTGTGAATTGAACGGCTTTATTTACCGTAACATTGCCCTGGTTGTTAGTTTGAAAAGTAATTCATTTATGTGTTTCCCCCTAGGGTATAGACGCTGACCAGGTCGACTTGCGAAGAGATATTGCCTACAACCTGTCTCTCATTTATCAGAACAGCGGCAATATTAGGATGGCTCAGAAGCTGTTGTACGCCTACTGTGTTATTTAAGGCCCTTCAGCCAAGACAGGGATCTTGGGCAGCTGCTACGTGACTTTCTGTCTCCAGGCTTATTCTTAACCCCAAAATAGTGATGGTAATTTTGGAATTATCTAATGCAGCGGTTCTCAACCTTCCTAATGCCGCAACCCTTTCATACAGCTCCTCATGTGGTGGTGATCCCCAACCATAAAATTATTTCCATTGCTACTTCCTAACAGTAATTTTGCTACTGTTGTGAATCGTAATGTAAATACCTGTGTTTTCTGATGGTCTTAGGCGACCCCTGTGATGGGGTCGATGGACACACCCTGCCCCCCCAAAGGGGTCGTGACCCACAGGTTGAGAACCGCTGGCCTAATGGGTATTTCGTACTTAACATACCATAATGACCTTTTTTAAAGTATATTTTTATTGATTTTAGAGAAGAAGGGAGAGGGAGAGAGACAGAAACATCAATGATGAGAGAGAATCATCGATGGGCTGCCTCCTGCCCATCATCCCCTACTGGGGATCGAGCCTGCAAGCCAGGCGTGTGCCCTGATTGGGAATCGAACGGGGGACCCTTCAGTCCGCAGGCCAACATTCCATTCACTGAGCCAAACCGGCCAGGGCTCATAATGATCTTTTGGTAACTATGTAAAAATTGTCATTTCTACAAGATTTTGTATATTGTCCTGTCATTGTCCTTTAGCATTTTTTAGTCCCCAGGCTGAAATGGACTGTAGTGACTTTGGAGTGGCTTGGAGTGGAATATACTGATTTCTCACTCATACTGTTTATTCATCTGTACCCGGCGCTGTGATAGACCCAGCATACAGTAGTAAGACAGATGTGCTCTCTCCATACAATTCCTTAAATACAGAAAATGAGCCCATGTTTATTTGAGAGAAATGTTTGTTATGTTTCTAATACATCATCATCGCCAGCCATGTATTACTTTGTGCCTGTTACTGTTGCAAAAGGTTGCTTATTAAAGCAAAGACAAATCGGGAATATTTCTGATGTCAGCACAGGTACGTAATTCACTTACCTATAAAAAAATGACTTAAAATGGTTAATGGCAGGAAGACAAATAATTGAATTAATTTTCCCCTTTTCATCTGTATGTGTCTTAGCCACATAGACGAGATCGGGGAGGCGGGCTTATTCAGAACACGCGCCGAGGCAGCTTAAAGAGTGCGCTGTTGGTGTTTGACAGTGGCTTTCTGACAAAAGGAGCGGGTGACGCTCAGTAGCGTAGCCTGGGTTCCATCGCCACATCACTGGGGCTGCAGGAGCTGGCGATTGTATATACGGAATGAAGTATTGTGTGTCCTTGGATCTAGATAACAATACTTGCTCGAATACTGTTGTTTAATAACAGCACTTTAGAGTTTCTTTGGGGAGAGAATGAATGCGGTTAACATGCATGTGGAGTGTAACAGTCCCCGGGTGGGAGGAAATAAATTGTCCTGAGACAGGATAACAGTGCAGTGGGGCTCTTCACACCGCACACAGAGCCGAGGAGCGGAATTTGTATGTAAAGGTACATGTGTTATTGTCCCTCTGGGGGCACCTGTCTATGTAATTTAAATTTAAATAAAGTATTTTTGTAATGAAAGTGAGTTACTTGTGTGCTTGGTAGTTATTATAATCCCCGTCTCACCTCGGAGACTGAGCGGCCTGTCCTCGGTCACTGGCAAGCTTCCCCGTGCTCGGGTCTTCTTGCAGGGGTTCTCAATCTTTTTTAACGCTGTGACCTTTTCATACAGCTCCTCATGTGGTGGTGACCCCCAATCTTAAAATTATTTTCGTTGCTACATAACTGTCATTTTGCTATTGTTAATGAATCATAATGTAAATATCTGTTTTCCGATGGTCTTAGGCGACGTTGCTAGCAGTTTTCAACCTGTGGGTCTCGACCCCCACGTTGAGAACCGCTGCTGTAGAGGAACTCCCGCTTCAGGCAGACGCCCGGCAGAAAGGGGGGGGGGGTGTGCGTTTCAGAAAGAAAAGGAGGCTTCTGGGCATCAGCCTGGTAAAGCCCTGCAGACGGCATCTTGGGGCTGTCCCTTTACAAGCTGCTTTCCACGTCTTCCTGTCACCCTCTCCTTAGCCAGGGCGGGTCCTGGTGCCACTTGATGTGAGATGCTTTTCTCCACTCACAGCTTCGGGGCGGGGTCTCTCCTGCACCCATCTCCCCCATCCAGCCGTCCGGCTCCCCCACTCCTCCCCTGGGAGACTGTCCGAGGGTCGGGCCTTGGCTTTCTGCTCTTCCTGTGGCCCCCCGGCAGGGCACCCCTTCTGTGCGGGAGAAAAGGAAGGCCTGTACGTTAGAGGAGCCAAGGTGAGGAGTGGCAGGAGCGCCTTCCCCGGGTTCCCGTTCCACCTTCTAAGGTCGAATTTGTGCCCTGGTTCTCCCTGTGAGAGAGAGTGCCGGGTCGGGGCGCTGGCCCGGGAATTCATAGCGCCCTGTAAGTTCCACCGCCACCCTGGCTCGCTTTGTTCTATTTGCACAAAGAAGTCCCCTAGCATCTCATCTTTTCCTTTAGCCAGGATGCTCTTCCGCTGTTTCCACAGGAAGGAAGGCACTGAATTCTCCACTGGTTCTCCAAGACGCTCTCCTTCCGTGGCTTCTGTCCTGCAGGAGCGGCTGGCCCTGGCTCATCAGGAAGCAGAAGCGCACTGGCGAGCGAGGCCCCGGAGAAGAGCGATGCCCTGGAGAAGAGCGAGGCGGTGTGGACACTGAGGAAAGAAAGCCTCCCACACGGCAGGTTCACGTAAGCAAGTGGGGGCGGGGCCCTCGAAGGGAGCAGAACTGGTGCAGAAAGTGGGAGAATGAGGTGTGATTACTCTCCAGACGAGGAAATAGTGGATACGTGACGAGAACAGTGCTGTCCAGGAATGCTCAAAGCAAAAGTTTTATGAAATGAAAAACAGCTGCCGAAATTCAGTGAAAGGGTTGCAGAAAATGGAATTAAAGACAAGATGGAACATTGAAGAGATGGAAAAATTTCAGCTGAGAAGAGGAAAGCTTTCAAGGCCTTCCACATTACAAGTTATTTGCGGCTTATAATTGTATAATAATACCACTTGGAGGTATTTGCTGATTATAAAAGCAGGAGGGACAAACTCCTGCAGTAATTTTTATGGGCAGTAGGCAGCAGCACATTCCTATAAATTAGAATTGTACTTCATTAATACAGTTGTGCCAGCATGTAACCTTTTCCCAAACATTAAGCTTAATTTGGGGAGAGATTAACTTTTTATTGGGATTCATGTGGGTGAGGCATATGAGTGGTCTTATCTGACTACTTCTGTTTGTGGTGGTATTTCTTTCTTTTCTTTTTTAATACACAAAACAGACCACCTGACTGGGTAGCCCAGTTGGTTAGAGCTTCGTCCCACTATGCCATGGTTGTGAGTTTGATCCCCAGTCAGGGCACATTCAAGAATCAATCATGGCCCTGGCTGGTTCGCTCAGTGGGTAGAGTATCTGTCTGAGGACTGAAGGGCCCCAGGTTCTATTCCCGTCAAGGGCACATGCCTGGGTTACAGGCTTCATCCCCAATGGGGGGCATGCAAAAGGCAAACCATCAATGATTCTCCCATCGTTGATATTTCTACCTCTCATCCCCTCTTCCTTCCTCTCTGAAATCAACCAATGAGTGCATAAATCAGTAGAACAACACATTGATGTTTCTCGCTCCCTCTCCTCCCCCTTCCTCTCTTCCTCTAAAGTCAATTAAAATTAGCAAAACAGTAAGAAACGGCTCAGAAACGGTTAACAATGTGCTGCCTCCCAGGACCACGTGAGTGGAACACAGGACAGGTGCCCCCCGTTTTCATTTGGAAAGAAATCTGTTGGGGGCATCCTGCAGGCCTGAGCCATCACAGTGGAAAGCTCTGTCCCCGCACGGACCTCCGTGGGCACTGAACGGACACCTGGAGCCCTACTGTGTGCTCCTGGCCCACTCTTCAGCCCGGATCAAACTGTGCTGGCAGAGACCAAGGTAAACACATCACGCACAGCTTCCCCTCCCACCTGCAGGTCATCCTGAAACTCACCGTTTGCGGACCCACGGAGAGCGAGCCGAGGAGGGTGAGAATTAGCAGCGCCACGTGGCGTTTGGATAAAGACGGCAGGTGTTGGGGTTCAGAAGAGGGAGGGCGAGCACGGGAAGGGAGGAGAGCCAGTAAACAGGTGGTCGCGCTCACAGACGCACGGTCACGCTATTTCCTCCTGAACTTGGCGTCTGGGCTCAGCCTCAGGTCCTCGTTGCCAGGGGTTGGCATGTGGCATTAGGTCCGTCCCGTCGGGACACAGACGCGGGGGATGTCTGTCCCGGGCCAGGCCTGGCCCTGCAGCTCCCGCTCAGCTGCTGCCGACCTGCCCGCGGGGCTGGCGGCCAGAGGGAGCGCCATGCGCCAGAACCCCGGGCGGAGGCCCCGCAGGTGTGGGATGCCTCCCGGAGCGGGGGGAGGCCGGGGCCAGAGCGGCCAGGCCACCCACAGCGGGAACCCGGCGCCTCTGGAAAGGCTTGGACAGCGCGGCCTTCCAGTCGCTCTCCGGACACAGGACCGGCTCTGGGTGAGTGAGCACAGCAAAGCCACAGGTTCCTGTAACCACAGGAGGAGAGGTGGGCACCTCCCTTTCCTGCGCCTGTGTCCTCCCCCATCCTCATGGCTAGTCCTGGCATTTGTTGGTCAGCTAGGGCAAGTGGTCGGCAAACTCATCTGTCCACAGAGCCAGCTATCAACAGGACAATGACTGAAATTTCTTTGGAGAGCCACATTTTTTAAACTTCAACTTCTTCTAATGCCACTTATTCGAAATAGACTCTCACAAGCTGTAGTATTTTGTGGAAGAGCCACACTCCAGTGGCCAAAGAGTTGCATGTGGCTCTAGAGCCGCAGTTTGCCGACTACGGAGTGTGGGCAAAGAGGACGGTCGCCGTGTGGGCAGGTTGAGGTTCCGCTGAGTCATGTTAGCCACGCGCGGCCGGTCCGCTCCTGGGGAAGGAGCTGGTGTCCCTGCGAGATGCGGGGACATTAGGGTTTGGGGATGGGTTAGCCCTCGGGCAGCTAAGAGTTGACCCTGCGTATGGGCGGAGCTGGCAGCCGGCAGGCTGTGTGGGTGCCACATGGTCCTCCCTGTGGCCCGTGTGCGGACACCTGCTGGCCAGGTGGCTATCCCCCATCCACAGAGGGAGAGCGGCTGCTGCGTGTGGTGGTGGCGAGGCTGATGTCTCTCTTCTCGTGTTTGAAACCTTTCGGCTTTTTCCCTTCTCTGGATTGCTTTTGTCATATCCTGTGCCCATTTTAAAAAATGTTTTTAATTTCATTTCCTCTGGATGAAAGTCTTTAAACGTGGTTGTCACTGTATTTATGTTGTCTTTTTGTAAAACTCAAGAATTCTGATACAATCAAAAGCAGTCTCCCCCCCCTGTGGCCACCAGGAAACCTCGCAGGACAGATGGGTTGTGTGTAGGAACAAGAAAGTAAGGAAAGAACATTAAGAAGTGATGTTAGCTGAAACCGGTTTGGCTCAGTGGATAGAGCGTCGGCCTGCGGACTGAAAGGTCCCAGGTTCGATTCCGGTCAAGGGCATGTACATTGGTTGTGGGCACATCCCCAGTAGGGGGCGTGCAGGAGGCGGTTGATTGATGTCTCTCATCGATGTTTCTAACTCTCTATTCCTCTCCCTTCCTCTCTGTAAAAAATCAGTAAAATATATTTTTTTAAAAAGTGGCGTTAGAAGTTTAAAAAATGTGGCTCTCCAAAGAAATCTCAATCGTGGTGCTGTTGCTGTTTGGCTCTGTGGACGGATGAGTTTGCCGACCACCTGGCAAATCAAGTGAGCTCTTAGGAAGGTCCAGGTAGAAGGCAGACAGGACCCGTCCATCAGACTGGCAGGAAAGACAGGAGCCACTCAAATAGCCCAGGGCGGGGGCGGATTTGGTCCAGAGGCAGAACAAGGGGCTGGTGGGCTGGGCAGGGGGAGGTGGGGAGGGAGGGCACCTCAGGAGAGAGAGCGAGTGCCCTCAGAGACACAGGCAGGTTCCGAGGGACCCTGGGCCCTCAGTGCAGAGGCCCCGGCTGTGTGCTTGCTGCTTCCCTCCAGCTGGAGGCTCCCTTTCCACGGACCTTTCCAGGCTCTGGAGGTGGTGGGGGAGGTGGGGGGACAGGGGGAGACAGAAGCTGTCTCGGGCAGGCCGAGAGCTTTCTCGTGTGTTTAAAGAGGAGAGCGCGGCCGTGTGTCTCCGTGGTGGTGCGTTGACCTGTGAACCAGTTGGATTCTCAGTCAGGCAGGTGCCCAGGCTGCAGGCTGAGTCCCAGCGGAGGCTGCAAGAGGCAGCCGACCCTGACACACTCCTCATTGGTGTTTCTCTCCCTTCCTCTCTGAAATCCATGAAAATGCATTAAAAATAAGTGAAGGCAGTGGCTGAGGATCCCGTGCCGGCTCTGCAGGCCAGCCTCGGCAGCTTGAGGCCAAAGCCCTGGGAGGGGCAAGGGGCTGTCCCTCAATCAGAGAGAGCCACGGGCGCTCTTTCAGCCGGTGCCATGCTGGAGCCGCCAAGGCCCAGTGCCTGGAAGTGGGGTGACTGCCAGGCTGCGTTCCCACCTGCAGGGCACGAGGGTCCTTTTCTCCGCATCCTCGCCAGCACGTGTTGTTGATTTGATAGCCGTTCTGACAGGCGTGGGGTATCTCGTGGTGGTTTTCGTGTTCATTTCCATGGTGACTGGTGATGCTGAGCATCTCTCTGTATGTCTGTGGCCACCTGTCTGTCTGTCCTCTGCGGGGAAGTATTTATTCCGGTTCTCTGCTCACTTTTAACTGGGTTGCTGTTTTTGGTGTTAAGTGGTATGAGTGCCTTTGGGAGTGAACCTCCTATCAGATGTGTCTTGGTGAAAACTTTTTAATTGACTTAGTCCCATTTGTTAATTCTTTCTTACATTTCCCTTGCCCAAGGAGACATACCAAAAAAAAATTCACTAAGAGTAATGTCAGAGTTTTCTGCATATGTTTTCTTCTCGGAGTTTGTGGCTTCGGGTCTTACATTTAAGTCTTTAATCCGTTTTTGGTTTGTTCTTGTATTTGGTAAGGAAGTGAGCCAGTTTCATACTTTTGCATGAAACTATCCAATTTCCCTATCTCCATTTATTGCAAATAATGTCTTTTCCCACTGTGATTGTCTCCTGCTTTGTCATAGATTGACAGTGAAGGCATGCATTTATTTCTGGGTTATTTAGCTGCATTGGTCTATGTGTTTGATTTTTGTTTTTAAGTATATTTTTTATTGATGTCAGAGAGGAAGGGAGAGGGAGAGAGATAGAAACATCAATAATGAGAATCACTGACCGGCTGCCTCCTGCACACCCCACACTGGGGATCAAGCCCCCAATGCGGGCAGGTGCCCTGACCAGGAATTGAACTTGACCTCCTGGTTCCTACATCATTGCTCAACCACTGAGCCACGCTGGGTGGGCTGTGTGTATTTTTAATGCCATTATCAATGCTGTTTTGATTACTGTAGTCTTGTAGTATAGTTTGATGTGTGATACCTTCTTTCCCAAGATTGAGATGTCTATTCTGTGTCTTTTGTGGTACCATGTGAATTTTAAGATTGTCAATTTTTGTGAGAAATGACATTGGTATTTTAACAGGGGTTGCATTCAATCTTTAGGTTCCTTTGGGTAGTATACCAATTAGACATTTTAACTATATTAATTCTTCTATACTTGAGCATGGTTATGGTATATTCTTCCATTTATTTGTATCTTCTTTAATTTCTTTCTTCAATGTCTTAATAGTTTCCTGTATTACCGGTCTTTCATCTCCTTGGTTAAATGTATTACTAGGTAGCCGAGACCGGTTTGGCTCAGTGGATAGAGCGTCAGCTTGTGGACTGAAAGGTCCCAGGTTCGATTCCGGTTTGGAGCATGTACCTTGCTTGTGGGCACATCTCCACTGTGGGGCGTGCAGGAGGCAGCTGATCGATGTCTCTCTCTCATCGATGTTTCTGACTTTCTATCTCTCTCCCTTCCTCTCTGTAAAAAATCAATAAAATATATATAAAAAGGTACAAATGAATAAAATGTATTACTAGGTATTTTATTCTTTTTGATGCATTCGTAAATGGAATTGTTTTCTTAATTATTCTTTCTGATACTTTGTTATTGGTGTATATTGTTTTATTTTTGCATCCTGCTACTTTGCTGAATTCATTTATCAGTTCTAATAGCTTTTGGTGGATTCTTTAGGGTTATTATATGGTATCATGCCATCTGCAAATAATGATAGTCTTTCTTTCCAATTCAGATGTCTTTTGTTTATTTATTTTAACTAATTACCGTGGTAGGACTTCCAATACTATGAATGAAAGTGGTGAAAGTGGCCCCAGCTGGTTTGGCTCAGTGGATAGAGCATCGACCCAGGGACTGAAGGGTCCCAGGTTCAATTCAATGTTTCTCCAGCTCTGCTTATCCCCTCCCGTCCACTCTTTAAGAATCAATGGGAAAATATCCTCAATGTGAGGATTAAAAAAAAAAATGGTGGTGAAAGTGGAAATCCTTGTTTTGTTCCTGATCTTAAAAAAGCTTTCAGCTCTTTACCATTGAGTATGTTAGCTGTGGGTTAACCATACATGGCTTTTGTTTGTTTAAAGTATTACATGTCTCCTTTCCCCCCGATTGAACCATGTATGTCTTTATTATGTTGAGGTATGTTCCCTCTGTCCCCCTTTGCTGAGTTTTTACCATAAGAGCATGTTGAATTTTGTCAAATGCTTTTTCTGCATCTGTTACTATGATCGTGTGGTTTTATCCTTTTGCTATTGTGATGTATCACATCAATTGATTGGCGGATATTGTACCAACCTTGCATCCCCAGAATAAATCCCACTTGGTTATGGTGTTGATCTTTTAAAAGTATTATTGGATTGGGTCTGCTAGCATTTTGTTGAGGATATTTGCATCTATGTTCATTGGATTTGGGCTGCTAGCATTTTGTTGGGGATATTTGTATCTATGTTCATTGGAAATATTGGCCTATAATTTCCCTCTTACAGTGGTTCTGTCTGGTCTTGGGGTCAGGTAATACCTTTGAACTTGGGATCTGGGAGGTGCTTGCCTCCATTCAGTCCTCTTTGTGGGGCTTTCTCTGTCCTTTCCTGTGAGGCCGCTCTCTGCCTGTGTGTGTTCCGTAGGCTGCTCCGTCTCCCAGTCCTGACGGGCGGCCTCAGGTGGCAGATGCCTGCGGGCTCAGTGCTGGGCAGTCTCCCTGACCACCTGCGCCGGGGCTCGGGACTGCCCGGTGTGGGTCACGTGAGCTTCAGGCTCCGGGCTCCTGTGTATTTCCTGCACCTCGTCCCTGCGTGGTGTGACTCTCAGGCTGGCTGGCTACAGGGCTGACCCTGACCACAGCGCACAAGATAATGGGGGTGCTGACCACGTGAAGTGAAATGCGCCCTGCCACTGGGGAGCCATTGGTGGAGCCAGTCGGTCACGGGACAGTGTGGTCTGAAGCCGCTGCTGGTGGTGGTGTGGGGCCTCTGGGAGGGACTCCGGTGCGGGCCGAGGTGGCCCCTGCCGGTCACTGGCCCCGAACTGCCTACTGAGCTGCACAGTGAAACGCGGGCCTCTCCGCAAGCCCCGCTGCACCGAGGCCCGGGGCTGCCGCCGGCCCCGGTGGGCAGGGTCTCCGGGAGCCGTCAGGTGTTTACCCGCTCAGACAGCCCGAGGCGTGGCCACATGGAGGGGGCACTCTGCATCGGAGCAGCGGCCCGGGCTCTGCAGCCGACTCCCTGCAGAGTGCCCTCCCCAGGCTGGTGCCCTCTGGAGGGAGTGCTCCCCCAGATAAGATGGGGTGTGTTTGTGTGTGGGGGGGAGGCACTGAGCACAGGGAGTCCCCTGCCCAGTCCCTGAGCCACACGACCCGGTCTCTCCGCCTCTAAGCTGCTCGGAGCCCGGTGTCTGCACGAGGGCTGTGCACTGGCCCTGGAAGGAGGCCCAGGCTCCCAGCAGCTCCCGTCTCCCGTGGAGAGACTCCCCCAGTTCCTCAGCCACCAGCCATGAGGCGGGCCCCTCCTGCGGCTCTGGGCTCAGGGACAGGGGGGGTGAGGACCCTCGATCCTCAGGGAACCTCTGCAGCTGAGACATCCCCCCCAATTCTCATAGCGGCGCATGGGTCGGGCCACCCCGTGTCCGCGGGCGGGGCCTTTGTGAGCCCTCGGCCTGTCCCTGAGCCTCGCCCACTGTTTATGCCCGCCCTTAGGTGGAATCCGCTTTGGTCCCGGGCAGGAGGAGTTACCTTCCCTCTCCTCCACCGCCATCTTTTACACTTGATCTTAGCCAAAAGGCCGAGAAGCGATATGCCGCCATCTTCTGATGTTTGTTCATGGAAACAGGATCACTGTTGTGGCCACACTTACTGCCTTATCGTCTGGCACATTTTCCTCTTTTCAGTGGCTGGAATAACTTTTAGCCTCTCTGCAAGTTTGATGACTGTGGTACAACACACTGTCTATACTCACTGTGCTGTGCACTACATTTCTATGGCTTATTTCCTAGTTGCAAGTTTGTAGCCTTAAATAATGTCACTGTCACCCCCATCTCTGGGTGTTTTAAGATTATGACTCCCCCAAACCTTCAGTGGACCATCCCTCCTTACAGAATGTCTAACGGGACGAATCCCACAGGAGTCAGACTGTGTGAGACCACCCGCAGCCGTGTCCCTCACTTTGGAAGACCCACTAAATCAGCGATTGGTCACCAACCTTTTGGACCTCACGGACCCCCAGGTGTGACCGCTGCTCTCAATAACTGGCCCAGGTTTGCAGGCTCAACACAGAAGTTTAAACACAGGAGAGATGTCTACCCCAGTGTCAGCACCTCGTGCTGTTCCGGGATTAACACAGTAGTTATGTCCATTCATTCTTCATGTTCTTCCGCCACCATCCCGACCGCAGGGCCGCGGGGAGTAAACTGTCCCCCTCCCGGCAGACGGCAGCACGGACTGTTCAGACGGTCCGGGAGCTGAGCCGTCAGAGCCGGTTCTGAATGGGCACGAGCCTCGGTGTGTGACACGGACCGTCCCACCCGTGACCACCCCACCGCCCGTCCCCCACCACCTCGGGACGCTCCACGCCTCCAGGAAACTCGCTGAGAGCCAGTTAACTGAGTCTCACCAGGTAACTAACTGCACTTCTCCGAGAACGTTGGACACTTTGGCCTTCCAGCCCTTACACCCTGTTCCCCCAAATCCCTGGGTCATGAATGGTGGGAGCGCCTGGCCCACAGGCCGCCTAAGGCCTAGGCATCGGGGAGTGAACGAAATGTTTGACCAATGAAGCGGCTGCTCTCGGTGGTGTCTGGCTTGGGCACGTTACAAAGATCCGCAGGGGCCCTGGCAGAGAAAGACACCCCCACCACCCCCAGCCCCCTGCTCTGGAGGCTCAGCAGGCGGCTCTGCCACCACAGCCAGCAGCTCAGCTCGTCCCTCGGAGCCACACACACAGTCTGCCTGCTGGGCTCGAAGCTTCTGGAAGCTGCATCCGACATCCTCTCCGGTGGCCTCATGCCCACCTGACTTGGACTGAGGTGTCAGCACGGCTGCTGTTACCGGAGCGGCCGTTGAGCCCGTCCTGGGCCACCGTGTGCGTCGTCAGCGCTCTCCGTCTCCGTTCACGGCTGGCACGGAGCGAGCGGGCTCACTGCTCCGCTGTACTGGGCACCTCCGTGCCCACAGCCCCCCGGGCACTCAGCGCTCCGAGCCTGGCAGAGCGGAGACACGGGTCTCACGAACGGTGCCTGGGAACCGCCTACGACACCGTGGGCGACCTCTTCCCCTGTCCCAGGTGGTTCTGTTTCCCAGGCTGCGACTGGACGGCGGGCCAGGCCAGTCCCGGACACCACGTGTCTTCCTGTCATCGAGGTGCCGACAGAGACCCCACTGAGAGCCTCTTGATAGAATGAACGCGCTCAGAAAACAGCCTCCATTATCATACACAAATTAATATAACTTTCCGGGGGCACGGGGAAGGGAAGGGGGTTCGCACTGATCGTCACGAGTTCATAAGGGGAAACGGCTCCGAATCCTCGGCCCCGTGGGCGCCGTGGCCGGGGCGGCGGCACAGGCCAGCCCGGCGGGCTCGGGCCGGCGCGGCTGTGGGCAGCTCCTCCGCGGCCAGCGGTCACTTCCTCTCCAGCTCGGGGTGGAGCTTCTTGGGCAGCAGCCTGAGGTTCTGTTTGTTCTCCCAGCGGTGCAGGATCGACTGCGTGGCCATGGCGTCGTGCCTCTGCTCTTGGTCCTGGCGGGGAGAGGGCACACCTAGCACCGCTCCCGCGCACGCAGGCTGCGGCTGCTCTGTCTCATCTACTCTGCGAGGTGGCGCTAACCTGCACATGGGGGGCGGGACTTGCAGGAAAAAGAGTCTAGTTCCCTGCCTGGCTCGCGGTAGAGAAAGCCACAGGTGAGAGAGAGAGATGCAGAGCGTCTGCGATGAGAGATGCCCACCTCTTCCCAGCACCTGCTCTCCTGGGGGAGTCTCTGCAGCCGGTTTTTTGTCAGCTCAAGCTGTAGGCCGTCGAACCTGCACTTAAACCAGCGGTGAGCCTCTTCCAGGTTAGCTGTTATCTGGGCACATGAACGTTATTGTTAAGGTGACACTAACGGAGGTCTGTCCTAGCGACCACCAGACCCGCAGCTGCCTGCTAGGTCCTGGCCTATGGGCATCGCACACCTGCTCTGGGCGGGACTGTCACCTCCAGTGAGGCGCAGAGTCTGCTGCTCACGCCCTGGCCAGTGCTTCCTGCATGTGGGCGAGGGCAAGACGGAAGCCAGGAGAATGGGAATGACGTCCAAGATGGCACTCACGGTTAAAATTCAAGCCATGCTTTGAAACTCAGCCTTTTATGAAGGCTAAACAGTTCTCCCCAAGTCCCTAAACTGCGAAGCCTGGATCTCTCTGCTGTGCCTTCTGAAGGGACCGGAATGAATTACTGAGAATGGGACCAGCTTACTGTACGTGTCTTATTTCCTAAGATATTTCTCAGAAAGGTTTTGGACTTGAGCTTGGAAGCTCACACGTCCACATGGTCTGTCAGAGCAAACCGTCCCGGACAGTCATCTCTGAGATGAACTGGTCCCGGATTCCCTGCCGGCACCTTTCTGAGTACCCGGGGCCCTTTGGTGCGCTGAAGGCAGAGCCAGCGGAAGTGGATTTACAGGAAGCCTGCTCCCCAACAAGTGCAGGGCCCCTCCTCCAGGAGGAGAGTGGGTGCCTGTCCCCCTGGACTGCCTCGTGGGCAGCATCCCGTCTCGATGCCGAGCTCCGAGCGGCCGTTTCTCTCTGGCCTGGGAAGGCGCGTGCGTGACAGCGGGCTCTGGCTCGCCCCCCCCCTCCCCGCCTGGCGCCTGCGTGGAGCAGGCCCTCGGCACTGGGCGCCTTGTCCCGTGTTAGGAGGTGCAGGTGCAGGACAGGGCGCCCCTCGGCATTAACACGGAGAGAGAGCCACAGCTAAGGCACGGTCCAGGTCTGTGCATCCTGGCGACAGCGGCGGCCCCACCCCCCGAAGCAACCCGAACCCCACCTTTCTCCAGCACTTCTACCAGGAGTGGAAGAAAGATGCTTGGAATGGCATTGTGCATCCTGTCTCCTCCTGCATGGCGAACGAGAAGGCAGCTAGCATGTGGTCAAACAGCCGGGCCGTCTGCGCAGCAGCGCTGACCTGGCCGACCCTGAGGAGCCTCGGCAGCGGCCGCTCCTGGCACCTGGGCCCCGGGGGCTCGCTCAGGCGTCAGGCCACGGCCTCTCATTCCGTCTAACTTAACGCTGCAGAGGGGAAACGTGGCCACTGAAAGCAGCACCACGTGATTCCTTAAGCGAAAGAACCGCTGGAAGGTGAGGGTGGAGGGGGAGACTCAGGATTTCTAAGACCCTTTCCAGCTCTAAAACGGGGCTTTAAATCCCTCCCCAGGCAGCTGGAGGCACGGGAACAGAGGAGCAGTGAGCGAGTTAGAGGCGGCCTGCCGTTCACCGCGGGGGGGCTGCACACAGTCCCCGCTGGTCACGTCACAGCGAGGCGTTCAGCCCGCTTCTCGCTAAGGGAACGGGATTGGACCTCAGGGTCCTGGCCTCTCCTCAGGACCCGCCACCTGAGTCTAAACTGATTCCCACTTCGGGACTGAGCCAGCCTGAGCGGCGGCTCCCGCCTGCGGCCGCCTCCCGTGGCTGGGGAAGGGCTACGCTGGCTTGGGAAGGGGGGGATGGTGGGGGAAGGGGTGGGTGGCAGGGCGGCTGAGTGTGGGCGGCTTACCTGTTCCGACTCCACGCTGGCCTCCTTCAGCTTGCTCTCCGTCACCTCCTTACACTTCTGCAGGTGTCTGACGGTCTCCTCCAGCTCCTGAACACGGGACACGCAGGTTCTTACAGTCCCAATGGGCCGTGTCACCCGGAAGCGCCCACCGTGCAATGCGTGGGCCATCAACCACAGCCGTGCACACGCCTTCCACCCTCGGGCGCTACCCGCGTGCAAGCTGCAAGCCCTGCTCCGCCGACCCTCCCGTGCGCACACGCGCACAGGGCTGGTGTGGGCACGGACCCTGCTGAACACAGTGGCCGGCTGGCTCAGGGCTGGGGGATCGGGGTGGGCCTGCCGAGGACAGGAGCGGCACCCCGGCCTCCACGGGGACGTGGTGCTCAGCCCCGCCTCAGGGGGGAGCAGCCAAGGAGTAGCGGGGCCTCGGGGAGGAGCCACGGGCGCCGAGTCCCCGCCACCCGGGCCTTCAGCTCAGAAACCCGACCGCGTGACGCGCACTGACAGTGAGCCTTAGTCACTGAAAAGCGACTCGTCTTTAGTGAAAACGGGGGCATGTGCCGATGAAGCCAGTTCTCCCTAGACGCTGTGACCCTGAGACTCGGGGCAGTGACCACCGGTCAGCCTCCCCTGCAGACCCAGGAACCCCGGGCGCTCGGGCAGAGCCCCCCGGGCTGAGTGGGACCCCCACCTGGCAGCGGCGCTCCAGCTCCTGCCTCAGCTTCCGCTCCGCCTCCAGGCGCAGCTCCTGCTGCTTGTTGCGCGCCGACGTGTCGTACTGGCTCTTGGCCAGCAGCTGCATCTCCTTCTGCAGGTTCGTCATCTCCGACACGAACCTCTGGATGCTCAGCGACTGGGGGCACAGACGGCAGACGGTGGGACCCCCGTTCGGGTCTGGGGGAAGGGGAGGCAGAGTCCGGAGGTCACCTACCTGCTCGTAGTTCTTCTTCTGGTACTGGTCCTTGATGAGCTCCATTTGCCGCAGCTCCATTTCTATTTGCTGAGAGTAAACGGGGGACAGCACAGAGAGGTCAGCGGGAGAGCTGGCTCTTTGCTGAGGGGGTGACAGAAAGAACCCCACGAGAGGTCAGTCGCCGGTCCTCCTGGGCGCTCCGCCCGCCCCGCCCAGTCCCCGGGAAGGGACAGCGGGGAGCGCGGCCGTGGCGCTGGCAGCTGCAGCGGCCACACAGGCACCGCAGGTCCCCCAGGACCACCTGCCTCTTCCGGGCCCGGCCGGGACTCGGGGAGCACGGGGCTGGGAGTGCCGGGGGCCGTCCTCCCGGGCCCGCAGACCAAGCGGGGGAGACGGAGGGCGCACAACCTTCATCCTCTCCATGTTCTGCGCGGCGTTCGCCTTGGCCGACAGGTGGAGCTTGATCTGCGCCTTCTGGCTCCTGATCTTCTCCTTGCTGCCCGCCAGCAGCTTCTCCAGCTCCGTGAGCTTCTGCCGCAGCTCGCGGTTGGTGCGCGACACTTCCACGGACCGGCAGTTGGCGTCCTCCAGGGCCTTCCGCAGCTGTGGGCGCAGGAGGTGACACCTTACCTCCATGGGGAAGAGCGAGGCTCGCCCTCCGCCCTGCACTGCGCTCTCCGAGCCCGTCTTAAAGGGCAGGTCAGTGAGGCAGGGGTGACAGTCTGTGAAGCAGACGAGCGGAGGAACATGCTAAGGGATTGTCAGAATTTTAACTTCAAAGAACACAGTCTTCCTTGGACCCGATAAACGATTTAAATGCAAGTTCAACACCTGCCCTTTTAAGAGCCCGGCTCGGGAGTCAGACCTACGTTCCAGTATCCGCTCACCACGGGCTCCCCAAGTGATTCTGGGTAATGACCTTCCCAAAGCCTCAGGTTCGTCACTGGGACGCGTGTGACAGCGGCCGCACAGGACAGTCCGGCAGCTCCACAAGACAAAGCGCAGGAGGCACGCAGGCCCGGCCGCGGCCACTGCTCGGGGTCATGACCGGGTCACATGGTGTTTCACAGCCGGAGGCTCCCCCTGCCTCTGGTCCTGTGTCGACCACACTGGGACCTCAAAATCAGACTGAGGAGGAGCTGACAGCGAGGCACCTGCTTCCTCCCCAGAGCAAGGCCTTCTCTTCCCGCCGCCTCCTCTGACCGGCCCTTTCCTCACCCTGTGGCACGACACGAGGGCTTCAGGACTGTCCCCCTCTGCCTCGCCCTGGCCTGGAGGCAGCCGCTGCCCACACCGCAGGCCCCGCCCAGTGGGCACCCCGGTCCCCGACGCCGTGGACGTGGCCCCGCAGCCCTGCGTTGCCGCCTCTTCCTCTGGACACACTCAGCCCCCCTGTGTCCGGCTGCCTCACCACGGGGCAAGGGGAGGGGTGATTTCCAAACCCACGCAAAAACCCACACCGGGGCACCGTGCCTCCGGTCCTGTCCAAAGGACACAGGCCAGGGCACCCAGATACACCACCCGCGTGGCCTGCAGCCACTAATGGCACTGGTCTCCGTGGAGGCCACCCCTTGAGTCTGAGCTCCAGACTCTAAGGGGACGTCTCTGGGCCACTCATGTCAAAGCCAGCGCCCCCCGCAGATCCCCACGCCCACCAGGAGCAGAGACAGAGGCGGCTGTGATCTCACAGATGTGGCAGAACCTGCTGCCAAAACGGCACTCCTGCCGAAGTCACAGGCTCGAGGGAGGCTGACCTGGACGGCAGTGCGGCCCTCACTCCTTCCAGACAGACGCCGGGGAGCTGCGCTGTGACCCGCACCGCCGCTGCCTCCGGATGGACGGACGGACGCCTCTGGGGAAGTCGCGGCTCAGCACCAGCTCCCTGCACACGCCAGCTCCCTGCACACGCCAGCTCCCTGCACACACCGCTGGCCGCAGAGTCACCCCTCCTGGAGGGTCTTTCTCTGACTCGGCGATGCCCCTGCTGTGGGTCCTCGGGGTCACAGCTCAGAGACGCGCCCGACTCGGGCCACCTGCTTGTAGGCCCAGCAGTCCCCTGGGACCGGAGGCCCTGGGAGCTCACACGCACGTCCCCGCTGCCACCAGCGGGCACACGTCTCTGTGACGAGGACGGCAGGAAGGGAAGAAGAGTGACTCAGACAACCTGAACCCCAAGTCACGGCTGAGTGCCGCCAAGAGCTCCGGCGGAAGGACATTCAGACCTGTGGCCGTCACGCACGGGGCTTTAACAGCCGCAGCTGGAGCAGCGCCAACGGTGAGACGGCTCTCGGTCAGGCCTGCGTCTGATCAGAGGGGGGAACTGTCCCACAGCCAGCAGCCCCAGTGGAGTCAGGTCTGCTGGCTCTGTCACCACGCCACGACGCGATGACAGTGCTGGCTCTGCCGGAGTGGGGCCTAACCCCAGAACCTCCGGGCCACCACCAGTCAGGCCCGGGAGCCACCTGCCACGCCGGCCGTGCCCAGCGGGAGTGACCTCGCGGCAGCCAACCGCCCTCCTGCCTCTGACTTCCTGGTCGCTGGCGGCTCCCTCGGCCTGGACAGCCCTGTCACCCACTCTTGGAGCGCCTCCTCGTGGCTAGATGGGACGCCCGGCTCGAATTGACGTTCATTCAAATGAACGCTTAGCATCTCACTCTGCCCGTTTATCTTTACCGTGACCTCAGTTATCTTACCGAGTGCCCACGCCTCGAGTGCCCGAAAGGCAGGGCCGTGGGAGAGAGAGGAAGAGGCAGCTTCGGAGGGAGGTGGGGCGGGGCTCCCTGTGGCTGGCAGGGGTCGGGGACGGGACCTCTTCTCTCCACGCGCTCCTGCCCTCAGTCCTAACACTGCCCCAGTGCTGACCCTTCACTGCTCGCAGCACCGCCTGCTGGCCGCCCCGCCACACCCCGCACAGCCCGCCTGAGGCTGGGTAAGCGCGCACCTGCGCCAGCACTTCCCGTGTCCACGCGGCATCGCGAACACTGTACACGTGTTCCAGCTCCACCCTCACAACAAGCCTGAAAGTCGTTACAGTGACTTCCGCTTTGTCTCTAGGAAACTGAGTTACCACAAACTCTGAGTTACCACGTGCACAGACAGGAGGTGGATCCGGCTGCTAGGAGGCAGCGCTAGGGCTGTGAGCAGCGCACCCAGCCCGCCCCCTAACCTCCCTCCCTGCTAACGGCTCACCGGGGTCACTCCGTGTCCTCGGTTCTCCTAGGTTCACCGTCCTGTTAAAGGGACTTACTGAACAAGGATTTCTGACTAAAAGGGCCTTTAATGCCTGTACCTCTTTATCTTCCACAGATTTTCTTTTCACAACACTTACTATTTACACAGTATTTACACAGTGCTTTGCAATTTCCAGAGCTCATAGAAGTAGCTGAAACTGATTTCGTGAATGGACTCGGTAAAATGCAATTGCTCAGCGCGCCGAATGTGGCAAAATACAGACCGGCTACCCGCCTCCTGCTCCCGAGCTCAGATGCCGTTAGCGGCTTTTTACTGAACTGCTCTGTCCCCACAGGACGCTCTGCGTGGCCCTCCCACCCCACGCCCAGAGGAGCCGCTCTAACCCCTTCGGCCTCTGCAGCTCCTCTCCCTTCCTGCCGGCTTCCAGCGCGCCCAGACCGCCTTCTAGAACTGTGCTCACACCGTCACTGCCACCCCGTGCTCCACTCCGGCTCACAGCCAGCGTTCCGGTGGCCAGGCCACCTCGGACATCTCCCAGGCTCTGCTCGGACCGAGACATGTCCTTCCATCTGCTCACACGTCCTGCTCACACTTCCCCAAGCTTTGCTCGCCTCCCACACTCGGCACCTGTCAGCTCTGCGGGTCTCAGCCAGCGTCCCTTCTCGCACAGCCAGCCTGCAGCCCAGACCTCCCACCTTCACGTCCTTCCCTCCCACAGCCGCCACCAGGGAGGGGGAGTCCCCGGATACTTCCCCCGGGTCTCCGGGGAGTGGCAACCACACCGAACAGGGCCAGCTAGCAGGACCTGGGCTTCCCTGCCTCTCCGTGCGCCCCGAGGAGGGAGTGGACAGAGACGGGGGGCTGTGGCCTCGGGGGGCAGTGCCCTGACCCCCCTCAGCCGGCTCTCGCTGGTGGGAAAGGCCCACCCAGCTCCCTCGCTGGCAGAGTGGCCTGAGACACGGGCGTTGGTCAGTTTTCACAGCACAGGACGGCCTGCCGTCACGGGGTTACAGGAGCCGAAGACCGGCGCCAGGCGCTGGCGACCCCGAGCCCCGGCGTCCGGCCCGTACCTCGGTCACCTCCCGCTGGCTCGCCTTCTTGGCGTTCTCTCTCTCGTTCTGGAACTGCTTCCTCAGAGCTTCCACGTGCTCCGCGTGCAGCTCTGCCTCCACCTTGGACTCCTCGGTCATGCGCTCTCTGTGGAAAGAACAGAGGAGGCGCCGTTAGACTCCGCTGGGGCGGGGGGTGAGTCTGTCCGCAGCGGATCAGCCCCATGAGCCTCTGAGCCGGAGCTCATTCAGAGGGAAAGAGGCCTCCCCTGAGCGCACAGTCCCTCGGTGTGAAGAGGACGGGACACCCGCTCGTTTTAACCAACAGTCAACACAGCACCGGACAGAACACCCGCCCAACGGGAAAGCGCCTTCCCGCTGGGGCTCAGCCTGGCTGCCCTGTCGCATGCTCACAGGCAGAAAGGAACGCGGACCTACGTGCCCAACGCGTCCCTCGGGTGTCTGTCTTCGTGGCCCGCGCTGCCCACCCGCTCACATACCCGCACCCGGTTCCGACAGCCCCTGAGTGACTGGGCCTGAACGCGATGGCTCCGACCTAATCATCTCAGGCCAAATGGCGGCCACTGACTGACATCTGCCAGGACAGCCCCCAATCCTGGCTCCCGGCACCCCGTCCCAGTCATGCTCGGAAGGACACACAAGCTTCTGTTAGAAAGCGGTTGCAAGAGCCGAAACCGGTGTGTCTCAGTGGATAGAGCGTCCGTCTGTGGACTGAAGGGTCCCAGGTTTGATTCTGGTCAAGGGCATGTATCCTGGTTACAGGCACATCCCCAGAAGGGGGCGTGCAGGAGGCGACTGACCGACGTCTCTCTTGTTGATGTTTCTAACTATCCCTCTCCCTTCCTCTCTGTGAAAAATCAATAAAATATATTTAAAAAAAAGGTTGCAAGAGATGTCAACGGCCCCTCTACCAGAGTCCGTGCCACTGTGGCCTGGTCTCTGCCTGGAGAAGCGGCTGGATACCCGTCGAGGGCAGACTGGACATGAGCGACCCAGGCGGCCGGTCCCTCAGCTCTCGGCCGTGGGCTCCTGCGGGAGCACCCGCCCCGGCAGGAGGACAGGCGTGAGCGGGTGGCTGAGCCGCTCTGCTCCCCGGGCGCCCCCCTGTGGCGCCCCCTTACTTGCAGGTCTCCAGGTCCTGCCGCTCCAGCTCCTTGCAGTCCAGCCGCTCCTGGATGTGGTCCAGCTTCGCCTGCAGGTGGTTGTTGGTCTGCAGCGCCTGCTCCAGGCTCATGGCCAGCTTCCTGTTGTCTTCTCGCGCGACGTCCAGCGCCTTCTGCAGGGGCTCCACCTGGAAGGGAGGCGGGCTTTCATCCGCCGTAACGTGCCCACCGTCCAATGCACCGACGGCCACTCGCTGCCCCACATCAAGTGCCGCCGAAACCATCAGCAGATTTCAGAGGCCGGGATACCTGCGGGAACTTAGGATGGACACTGCTTCGGGGACGCTAAGGGACGGGTTCTGGTCACTAAGAGCTTTGCAGCCAGCCTCCTTTATCCTCCTTCTAAAGTTAAGTTACCCTTCCTGATCCTGTGTCCTGGTCTCACTGCCTAGAGAGAAGAGACTGGTGACTGCTCCTGTGCACCTTCTAGAAGCTTGTTTGTATGAAACATCCATGTGCAGTTTATACCGTGCACATATGGAGGAGATACACCGGCAGGTGTGCGCACACCTGTGAGCATCCACGTGGAATTACTCTGGCTCTTTTGTCTATTCGTTAATCCTCACCAGAGGATACATTTCCATTGATTTTAAGAGAGTGGAAGGGAGGGAGAGACAGAGTGAAGGGAGGAAAGAGAGAAACATCAAGGAGAGAGACAGACATTGACTGAATGCCTCTTACATGCATCCTGACCAGGGTTAGGGATCGAGCCTGCCACCGGGTCTGTGCCCTTGACCGGAATCGAACCCATGACCATTCATTCTGTGGGCTGATGCTCCCTCTATCCACTGAGCCACGCCGGCTAGGGCTCTAGCTATTTCTGCCGGAGGGTAAGTTACTCTCCAAGCCCTTTAACTTCTGCATTCACTTATGCTGATCAAGGAAGA